>JAWNNP010003117.1:0-89059 GCA_035044805.1 Leucophenga maculata
AAAATAATTACGAAGTTTGACACCAGCTGATGTATGCTGTCCTTTTCATACACAAAAACAACTTGTTTTTGCAATAAGTTAGTTTTTTATTAATTTCACTAATTTCTGCTTGCACTTCAAGCTTTCCAATATCGCAACCGTATATAGTTTTAGTTCACACAGTGTGCAACACATTGTGTAACGATTTTTTTATAAGCAGCGCAAAAAACAATAAACCGACGCGTTGGAGTGACCATGCTGTAATCAATGTAATCAACGTAATATATATGTAGGTTTGCACATATGATTGTGCAAGCCCACATGTCATTCCAATCGAGAAAACAAGTGATTTTGAATGACATATTTTGCCTTAGGATGGTACTTCAAAAAGATGTAAGTTCATTGACGGAATTTTTCAAGTAACTAAAAACAAATGGCATCCTTATATAAATAAATAAATAATAAATATATATAGCTTTGGGAGATTTTAATAATAGTCTATTGCTGATGAATTTTATATGTAAATACCATCTGCCAACAATGACCTCCTAGATAGTCTTCTTGATTTGTCCTTGCAACATTGTAACAATATTACAGGATTTGGGTTTTGTCTTTGTTGACAAGGGTTTTAGCATATACGTTATCATCTGATTATACTACCAGAAAATTACTATTATCGTACTTGTGGATATCTTATCAATAACAATTTTACTTGTTTAGGTGGTAGTAAGTGATCTTTGATATTGAAACGGCATCTATTCTATTCTAGTTTTTAATTACTTAGACAGGTATATTTCTTACACAAATTTGTCTAATTCAGCCATTAGGCTACCTTGGTTCTCTCGTAAACTCAGGCGTTTAAAGAATATTAAATCGCGCCTATTAAAAAATATCAACAGAGTGGTTCCTCTGTTGATTAAAGTATCTTTTCTATCTCTAGCTCTAAATTTAAATAAATTCCGATTCTCAGATATTGGATTTGTTTGCTTCTTCATTTCAATCCATCTATTATAACGAGGCACAGGCCGAGGTATGCTCGCCGGAAGCCCAGGCTACTGGCCTGTGACCACTGGAGGTTGGATATCTCCAGGATTTAATAACGTCTTATTTATTTTAATTTTTTATTAAGTCGATATTATATTTATAAAACAAATTGTTAACACTTTAACCCAACTTATATTACTGGGCGCAGTTTCTGTGGTAATTTGATGGTTAATATTAAGATTTATTCCGTAATCTTAATTTCTTTTATTTATTTTTCCCTATATCGACTAAAGCGTTGCGTTGAATGAATTGGTTCTAACTTAACGACTTCAGTTTTCTTTTATTTATTGTTGTGTTTACCGAAAGGGTTCTGACACAACCGCCTTACTCCAATAAATATTTTCTAGGGCCTATTTTTTTCGAAAAAGAGTTGTGCCGACCGAACTGGTTCACACACAACTGCTTTTCTCGAATAGTTATTTCTTCTCTATTTATTCAAAAGAAAAACATTGTGCGTACTAAATTTGTTCTCACACAACAGTTTTCCTCCAATAAATATTTAGATATGGTCCTAATGTTAGTAAAATCTAAACACCTAACTGAACAGCCACTTTTCCTAAAAAAAAACCTACTATAGTTACCACGCCCTTTCTTTGAATTTTTCTCTGCTGTTTGCTGCCCCGGCTGCTCTCGTTGTTATTGTTTTTTCTGTTTGTTGTTCTTCCATCTGTTGTCACTGTTGTTTTTCCTCGGACACGTCCATCTGCCTTAACAGCTCGATTCGAAAGGGCCGAATCATTTCGCTGACCTCGTGTCGAACCTACCCACTGACCGTTTCCGTTCAGATCGGCTACTTTCAATCACCCGATTTATTGCGCTCAGCACCTTGTTGTTCTTGTTGTACGGCATGTGCATTCGTTCCTCAGCATGCATTTTTGTTTTCACCCGTTTGCGAAACAACGACGCCGAACGATGCTGCGTCGTCAGCAGAGGCGTGGGTGTGTGTGCATTGGAAACATGCATACCCTTATACGCCTGCGTAGCGTGGGCGTTGTCGATCGCATAGGCCAACATGCGTACTGATTCTAAGCGTTCGCTTTTGCTTGTTTCTTTGTCGCTGAAACGCATCGGCACAAACAGTTGTTCAATAGAACTGTTGTATGTTTGTTTTTGCGTTGTGTGAGTGTTGTTGGTTTTTGTGGGTTTGTTTCTTATTGTATTCTTGTGTAGTGTATCGATATTATTGTGTTATGTATATTTGTTTTATATTCCGTTTTGTCTTCTTGTGTAGCGTATCATATTGTTTTGTTTGTTTCTTTTTCTGTACGTTGCTTTAAAAAATATTTTGTAACGAATTATTTTTGGCAGTCATCACACTTTTGGCCATTGCGTACCCCTATGGCATACCAATCTCGCGACTTTCTATCATCTCATGTAATTACCATGTCTAATATGCTAACGTGTCTAACATCTAAAAATTTTAATTTCTGCCTGATTTAGAAAAACTTAACAGTTGTATAATTTGTGCTTTCTTTTTGAACTGTCAATACAAGAAGGTAAATTTGCACTAAACAAACCATCCATTATACAAGAAGGGTAGCAATTCTGTCATCTTAAACTATAGGTATATTACGATACTACTTTATTTGGTTAAACATACTATTACGGACTAATTGCAACGAGCTTTGATGTTTGTTGCTGCACCATATAAACATGGATTTGTTAATGGCCGCCCCATCTGTACTATAATAATGATTTTGTGTCAGATCGATGACATTTATACTGACTTCCGTATAGCTTTCGACAATGTACGCTATTATGCTACTAATATTATAAATGAGAAAGTTTGTGTGGATGTATGTATGGATGTATGTATGTATGGATGTATGTATGTATGGATGTTCCTCTCTTACGGCTAAACCGCTTAACCAATTCGTCTGAAATTTGGAATAGAGATAGATAAGCGATATTTAAAATTTGTCATATCTTTGCATCCATTTAAGGTACAGAGATGAAATTTGGTATACATGTTAAGAGGATGAGAAGTCAACCTGTTAAGTTTGGACAAAATCAGAGGGGGCTTTGCCCCACCCCCCATATAAGCGATAATCACAATTTGTCGTATCTTTGCATCCATTTAAGGTACAGAAATGAAATTTGGTATACATGTTAAGAGGATGAGGAGAAGTCAACCTGTTAAGTTTGGATAAATCAGAGGGGGCGTTGCCCCACCCCCACATAAGCGACAATCAAAATTTGTCATATCTTTGCATCCATTTAAGGTACAGAAATAAATTTTGGTATACATGTTAAGAGGATGAGGAGAAGTCAATCTATTAAGTTTGAACAAAATCGGAGGGGACGTTGCCCCATCCCCCATATAAGCGAAAATCGAAATTTGTCATATCTTTGCATTCATTTAAGGTACAGAAATAAAATTTGGTATACATGTTAAGAGGATGAGGAGAAGTCAACCATTTAAGGTACAGAGATGAAATTTGGTATACATGTTAAGAGGATGAGAAACCAATCTGTTAAGTTTGGACAAAATCGAAGGGGCGTTGCCCCACCCCCCATATAAGCGATAATCAAAATTTGTCATATCTTTGCATCCATTTAAGGTACAGAGATGAAATTTGATGTACATGTTAAGAGGATGAGGAGAAGTCAACGTGTTAAGTTCGGACAAAATCGGAGGGGGCTTTGCCCCACCACCCCTATTAATAAATGTTTAATCTTAAAGAGAAGTCCATTGTGCCAAACGCGATCGAACGCTTGCTTAACATCAAGAAATACTGCAGCACAGTATTGTTTGCATTCAAATGCTGTAAGTGCTACAATACGATAAATTTGTTCCGGTGTGCTATGCGTTTGCAGAAATCCGAACTGATAATCTGGAAGTATGAAAGTAGCAAATATTCTTTAAAATATTTTCGAAAAAATTCCCAGAAGGCTAATTGGTCGGTATGATGATACTTCATTTTCAGGTTTGCCAGGCTTTGAAATTAGTATTATTTCTGCACATTTCCATTGACTGGAAAAATAGCTAAGCCTAAAGCAAACATTGTATATGAGGAGAAGCAGAAGATGAACTTTTATTGGAAGGGCTTTTATAGTAGTCACATCAATTCCATCATATCCTTTAGATTTTTTTGGATGAAGTCTTTTAATCTCAGTTTGAACCTCAGAAAGTGTTACAGGTGACATAGGTGGGTTAAGTTGGCAAGGTGTATCAAGAGCAAGGGCGACTTCTTCCTCAGCACGACTACACAATGAAAAGTGTGTAAATTGTTGGTCGAGATGCGAAGTAAACGTTTTAAACTTTTCTTTATTGCTGTGACACCACTCTCCACCTATGTTCTTAACAGGAATAATTCGCCACAGATTGTAGTCTGGTCCGTTTGGTTCCACATTTTGAAGAAAATCTTCAACGGCTTCATTTTTAAGTTCTACTAGTTTTGACTTAAGCTTTTTTGAAATTCTGTTGAAGACACTTTTGTCTCTAGGACAATGTGTTTGTTGCCATATACGCCGCAGTCTTCTTTTTTCGGAAATTAGATCTCTTATTTCAACGGAATACAAAGAATAATTTGTGTAAGAGGGATACTTTGATTCTCTTCGAACTCGGGTAGCTATGTCAACAGCTTCATGGATTTTTTTGTTTAGCCATTCAACTGTTTCATCTATATCTTGTCCGTTCCTTAGTTCCACGTTCAGATTTATTTCACCATCTAACCAGCAGCGGAATAATGCTAAGCCAGTATTTTTGCTTATTAAATTTCGCTTACATATTTTTACGTCAACTGGAATGTTAACAAGGATGACTACAGCAGAATGATCAGAACACAGATCTGGAAAGTCACTTATTTGCAACCGAAATACCACAATGAACTGCTATGTCTAATAAATCGGGATGTCTTCTTGGATCTAATGGCCAATATGTAGGATTACTTGTGCTTAGAACAGAGTAACCCTTTGGGTTGGTAGCTCTTGCTGCCCACCATTGAATTTTGGCGTTAAAATCACCTCCTGTTAAAAAGTTGTTCCTTAAATGATGAAACATATTTGAGAACATACCTTCTGAGACTTGATGCCGGGGTGGCAAATACGCAGCACCTATTTTTAGATTACCAGTGATTGTTTGCATCTCAATAATGGTAATTTGCGCCCAGTCATGTACAATGGGTCTGCATAATGCAAATCGTATGTTACTTCTGACTAAAATAGCAGATCCACTGCGGGTAGTACCGGCTGGATGATTTGTCGACACAACATCATAGCCCCGTATTTTAAAATGGGATCGTTCCGTAAAATGTGTCTCAGAAAGAAGAACAATATCCACATTCTGAGATTTTATGACATGCTCGATTTCAAGCATATATTGGCATGCGCCATTTGCATTCCAACAATTCTAAGGCTTGGCTGCATTATGATTCAAAAGAGACGTTACAACCTGAATTAAATTGGATATTTGGTCAACCAATTGATCGGTTCGTTTCATTTGACTTTCTATTAACCTTTCAAGTTTCTGTAGTCTATCATTGAGGGTGTTGTCAACATTATGTGCCTCTCGATTCTCCGGAATTCTTAAAGTCGCAGGTTGATGTTTGTTTATTAACATCCGCAGTAGTTGGTAAGCTTTCACAACAAAATACAGTGCTGGCAGTATTTTGAATTTTTTGAGAATTTTTAGCCAAATTAGAATGTGTTCGTTTCAACGTAGTTTGATAAACTTCACATCCTTGTATGAAGCCGTATGTGGTTTGTCGCAGTGAGCATACTTAGCAGGTGCAGTTTTTTCCTTTGTGCAGTCCTGAGACCTGTGTTGCAAAGCACATTTTACACATCGGAATGGTTTGGTGCAATAACCCTTTGTATGGCCAAATTCTTGGCACCTGTGGCATTGTACCAGATCGTTAAATTTTTTAAGCGGCTCAATTTTAAAAATCGCATTACACAAATTAGTGACATTATATACATTTTTATTGTTTACACTGGGCTCCAGGACTACAAAAAAACATTGGCAATGGTTTCTTGGTGATTCTGCTTATAGCGTTTTTGATGTTAGGTGCACTTGCGACTACATCTGGTTCATCTCACACCGTAGTTGAATCAGCATTCAAAGTTGGATCAAGCAGTGCATATCTATTCGAACTTAATGTGGGGTTTTTTTTATTGATTGAAACATTTGTAGAGGAGCTCGCAGTCGGATTAGTTAGTTCACTAATACAACTCTCACTATCACTGTTATCAGCAACAACTAATGCACTTTTTAACTATTTCCTTACAATGTTAGGTGAATTTTTGTATTTTCGTTTTTCTATTTTTGTTCGCAGTCCTTGACATACAAAGCTTGCCAGCTACAAGCCTTATCGCCACCAGAATGCATTTCTGCCAGCGCAGTTAACTTTGCATTAACGGTGCGCGCATCCAGTGTTTAAATTTCTTCTTTTTCCTTTGTGTAACGGAACACTGTTTTTTTTGTTATTGCTTTTGTTTTAATTTCTAGTTTTTATTGTCCGCTAGTATTGTCCGCGAAAGATTGTCACCGGCCGCACTTGTTGACATTAGATCATAAACAGGCAAATGAGACAGTCATTTTCGCAGGCCTCTATTGGGGCCAATTTCGCAGGAAGATATTGTAATCCGATGGTGCTAGGTCCGGACTATAAGGTGGATGGATAAGGACCTCACATCCGAATTCCCGGAGCTTCTGGCGCTTCACAATCGAAGTGTGTGGGCTGGCGTTGTCCTGATGGAACACAACTCCTCTCCTGTTGGCCAAAGATGGCCGTTTTGGGCGAATGCTGCCTTCAAGCGGTCCAGTTGTTCACATTAGAGGACCGATTTGAGCGTTTGGCCATAGGGGAGCAGCTCATAGTAGATGATTCCCTTCCAATCCCCCCAAACACTCAGCAAAACCTTCCTGAACGTCAATCCGGGCTTGGCAACCAATTCAGCCGCTTCGCCACCTTTCACCCACGACCGTTTGCGCTTCACGTTATCGTAAGTGACCCACTTTTCATCGTCAGTCACCATTCGCTTCAGAAACGGGTCGATTTTGTTGCAATTCACCAGCGTTTCGCAGATAGAAATTCGGTCCATGAAATTTTTTGGTGTCAATTCGTGTGCCACCCATATATCGAGTTTTTTTTTGTGTAGCCAAGCTTCTTCAAACGCCTTTCAACGGTCTATTGTGGCGGCTTATCTCGATCACCTCCTTGATTAAATCGACTTTTTCGACGACAGGTCTTCCGTAGCGTGGTGCATCTTCCATTTTCAGGTATTTTTTCCTTCGTGACCTCCACGTTCGACGCGGTGCAGTTCACAACTGGATTGTCCAAGCGCAATGCTGTAAAGTAGGAATGCCCAAAATTTGTGCACAAAGTGCATCCGCGATTTCACAAAGAGTTGGGCAAGGGGAGTTGTGTGGATATAGGAAGGTAATATGTTTGAAAAATGAGAACGTCATGGAAGTGTATTTGTGCATTTACAATGTAATGCACAGTGAGGCAAATCAAGACAATATTGGGTGATTTGTATCATTTTATTCTTAGTATTGTTCTTTTCTTATATAAAAATAAAGAAAAATATAAAGAATAGGTTTTTTTTAACAAAAAATTTTTAAAAATAGCTTTAACTACGGTTCTTTGAAAGAATAGAATCTATATTTTGTTCTATGTCCTTTGCTGTCGAAAGACGAAGCACTGCTGTTAGGTTGTCATCATTAGGGTGGCTTCGCAAGCGAGATTTATTAAATTTTAAGGTTAAAAAAAAATTGCTCACATATGTAAGTGCTGCCAAACATAACTGCAATATTGGCTGCAAAGGCAAGTATGTAGCAATATTTTTGAGGGCAAGGCTGTTTATAAAAATCAATAATGCACTCCGACTCCTTACAATCATTTTTAAAGCCAGAATCACATTGAATGTTTTTTAATTCCATTTGTAAATCATGAGATGCAATATAAGGACCTACTGCAAAGGGTGAAACAAATATTTAAAATTTTAGCTACAAAAGCCTTAATTCCCGGAACCGTTCCTCACTACATTTAAACTAGACACATTTAAAGCTTGAACTGCTGAAAGCTTCTCAAGGCAGTTAAAAAAATTGGAAATAATTTTCCTCTATTTGTCTTCTCCAAAGACCAAGCTTTAGTCGAAATGCATCGATTTCATTACTCATACTACAAATAGTTTTATTTCGCCCCATTAAAGATAAGCTTAAGCCATTCAAGTCTTTCGTTATGTCTGTCATAAATCCTAAATCTGTACCCATTCAAGTATCTCCTCCTGTAAATAAAGTTTTAAATCAGGGGTAAGTCATACAAAGGAAATATTTACATATATACCAAAAACTCTGAAATCTTATTTCGTAACTCAAAAGCCGCTGAAGGGTTTCACTGCGACTCAGCCAACGAATTTCGCAATAATATAGTATATCAGTGTGTTCGCTGCCGGAAAGTTCGAGAAAGTGTTTAAACTGTCAATGCTTTAGACCCTGAGCTCTTACAATGTTGACACATTTTGCCATAATAGTCAAAACATTGCTTGAACAAGCTGATTTGGCGCATAATGCTTCCTTATGAATACGGGAATTGATGGGTACTATATCACTATCTAAATTTTGTGACAATAGCATTTCACGAATCTGAGCTATAATCTGACTTGAATCTGACTTGCACCCTGTCATCGCTTTCGCTCCATCAGTTCCTATGCTAACAATGTTCTTCTAATTTATGCCCATTCGAACAGCACAATCCTCAAGGCATTTAAATATATCCGCCCTCGTTGTTCTTCCTTTCATTGGAATAATATCTAGGAGCTCGTCGGTGATATTTAGCTCTCTATCTATTCCCCGTATGAAAATTGTCAGTTGGGCGATGTTAGGAATGTCAGTGCTGTCGTCAATTACCAAAAATACTGCACTAAAAATGCAAACTCGCTCTTTTAGCGTAGACTTCCATTGCTGGGATGATCCACAACCGTTATGTACAAGCAATAACAATAGCATTGTAACTGTAATAAATGGTATACAAATTCACACTTACCTCTTGTGTCATGGAATCTAAATTTGATAGCAACTTTTGGTAAGTGCTTCGCCGTTCTTCTTCCTGGTAGTAATTATATTCACATGAGGACACGTAATTTCTATTAACACTAAATGATCTAAAACATAAGTACATATAATGCATTGCGTTTGGCCACCATGTTCACGGCAGAAGTAGTTAAGTTCAATATTGAAATTTGATAGTTTATGCTTTTGTGCGCTCATTTTTATTTAAGTACTAGTATTTCTAACAGATTTTTTTTCAATGTGATATTTACATATATACATACATCCTCCTCGAAAACAATTTAATACAAGTTAAATAAACACCAACTACTTTTCTGCGCTTTTTTTTATTTAATTCAAAAAAATATTGGGTAATTTTTAAGTTAAAATGCAAGCTAAACTCTAGACGGCATGCAAATACAAATTTAGAGATAACTAACCACTGTACGAAAACAAAGAAGAGAGAGAAAGAAAATACAAACTGATAACTTAACCTCACCGCAAGCAGCCACTATACCGCATTTTCTTCCACGAACCATTCATAAGCGCTCTTTTCACACAATCTTTCGTTACACATATTACGTCGCAAATTGTTTTTTTTTCTTTACCCCTAAGCACAAAGCACACCTCTCGCCTGACACTATTACAGTTTGCACAATTTTGCTAATTTGAGCATTTCTACTGCAAAGTATGCCCTCCATAGGACAAAAACTTAACGAAATATACCTAACTGAAAAAAAGCGCTAAAAGACTTTTGTTCCAACCTTATATGTATATGCCATTGAGCGTAGAAACTATCAAAAAATAAAAGTGGATAAGTACTAGAGCATTGCGCAAAAACATTCAAAATGGCAAACGAGGCATACGTACACTCAGAATTCAACCAAAAGTACATGCTCATTCAAACGAATACATAACATAGATCATACTAACCACATACATATGACTGAGACTGCTTTTAAAATATAATGCAGAGAAATGCAGAGAAATGGGTGCACAATGTACGACAACGATTAAATTCGAATTGCTCTATGCTCATTTCAATGCGTGTCTCTGTTCGGTAATTTTTGGTATTCATAAATTTACCAAGCATACTGATAACGAAACGAGTCCTTGTTGAAATTTTACTGACCTCTATTTCTACAACAACGACACCGATCAACACCTGAAAGAACAACTCCAGCTAGTTTTATCGTGTCAAGTTCAACTGCACCAATCATCAATATCAGCAACATCAACAACAATACATATAATCAAATTTAGCGGCAAAAGAATAATCAGATAAGTTAAGAAATCTATCCATTAGAATTAATGATATATAAGTACGTATAAGAAAAAAAATTTCTGAAAATATTATTCAGCTTCTTTAGAAGCAGTCCGAGATAATATAAGAAGTTAAGATATTTGAAGCAATCGAAGCAAAAGACGTATTGATCTCTAAAGTTTGCTAATTAATAAAAATTGTAGAAGTAAATCACAAAGTTAATACAAAACAGTATGATGACATTTATGCTAAAACTAAATCGGAAATAAATGCAGAACATCTTATAGTGACTCCCGTTAAATTAGTTGATTTTGAAGAACAAATTTCGTGAGCAAAGAATCAGTCACAAGAAATTTTAAAAATAAATGCTTTACTAATAGAAGATATATTTCATAAACATGTTAGCCAGACGAGATCATATCGAAGGGTTTTCGATAAGGAAGAATAAAATCAGATTATTATACCAAAACAATAAAACAGGTTAACCACTGTGTAGTATCCTTGGTACAATCTGCCAGCACTATTGTAGTATATAAGTGAGTAGCGCATTAGTATAAGTGCAATGTATGCGTATGTAGTGTAAGAATGAAATGTACAGAACATACACTTGAAAATTCAGTGAATTAATAGCCGTCTTTAAGCGCATACGACGACGAGTAAAAAAGAAACGCTTCCACTTTCACAGTGCAGTGCAAAGCTGCAAAGAAGAGAAATTAAAGTTTTTTATTGCCCTTTATTTTTGTACATCTATCTTATGATACTAAGTACTTTTTGTTGCTTGCTAGGAGATTTTAGAAAAAAATTAACACTAACATTTTTTTTTAGCTTAATAACAAACATTTAGTGTACTAAATTATAAAATCATTTTTAAATTACTTTATTGTAACCTCTTCTATATTAAGTCTATTAGTCTCAGTCGTTTCAATCACCTTGTCGAAACTAACTCTTGGGTTGGCATATTATTAATATCTCGGTTGTCGTGAATTGCTTTTTTGATTTATATTTTCTGCTTATATTATTTAATTCGTCCATTACCGGTAATATGTTTAGATCTTTTTGTTTGTCATAGTTTGAAACATACCACTCTGCGTTTACAAAGCAACGAATAATTTTTGATTGTTGTCTTTGTATTATATCTATGTTAGATTTTTTTGTAGTAACCCACAGCTGAATGCCATAGGTCCATATTGGTTTTATAATCGATTTGTATATTAGAAGTTTGTTTTCAGTTGTCAGTAACGAATTCGTTTTAAAAACCAATAGAGTTTCTTGAATTTCAGTTTTATTTGATCCCTTTTCTGTTGTACATGGTAGTTCCAAGTTATTTTGTTGTCAATATACGTTCCGAGGTATTTTGCAATAGTTTAAATAGGAATCTCTCAATTATTTAATTTAAATGAATGAGGAGTATATCTGATTTTTGTAAGGTATATTACATAGATGTCTTTTGGTCATTTATTTTAATATTCCTTTTGCCAAACCAGTTTGTTGTTTCGTCTAGCATATGTTGTAGTGCAACTGTTGCAGTCATAAAATTTTTATGTGCACATAAAATTATTGTGTCGTCTGCAAATGCAGCAAACATGGTTGATCCATCGCTAGGGGCTGGGATGTGCAATGTGTAGAGGCTGTAAAACAAGAGTCCCAAAACACTTCCTTGTGGAACTCCAGCTTTTATTGGTCGCAGCGGTGAATAATCGTCATTATACTTTATTGAGAACAGACTCTCGTCTAAGTAGCTTTTTATTATATTAAAGAATTGGTTTGGTAAATTTTTTTTATTTGATTAATAAGCCTTCGTGCCAGACCTAGTCGAATGCTTTTTCAACGTCCAGAAAAACGCCTATACAGAACTTTTTCGCTTCTAGATCAGTTGTTATTATATTTGTTACTCTTTGAACCTGCTGGATCGTGGAAATTTCCGACGAAAGCCAAAAAAGTGGTCTGGAATACAACGTTGAGATCCAACAATTGGTTGAAGACGAACTAGTAAAAATTTTCTCGAATACTTGGAAGAGTATTGGTGGAAGGCTAATTGGTTTGTAGGATGATAATTGTGTATAATCTTTCCCGGTTTTCGCTTAAGATATAATAACCGCTATTTTCCACAATTTTGGGAAATGTTCCATTCTTAAAACTGAGTTAAATATAAGACATATGAATTGGACAGCCTTTTTTGGAAGTTCTTTGATGATGCGTCCTCTCAGCATATCGTAGCCTGGAGTTTTTTTGTTGTCTGTTTTGTTAAATTGTTCTTTAATCTCAAAGTGATCCGCGAGAACATTGGCTTTTTCGAGGTGGGTTCTTGCCCAGGTACGATCTACCTTTTCAATTGGAAGTTGATGAATCACTTTATTGGTGACGTTTGTTGTTGCTCTCCATAGCGAGTGGTTTGTTCCTGAAGTGGGACTAAGGTTACGCAAGTACTTTGGGACAGCCTCGTTTTTAAGATTTTGTAAAGCTTCTTTTAGCTCTTTCCCTGCGTTATTGAGTTTTTCTTAATGTGCGGTGATCTTGTCGCTTGCCATGACTTGCGAAGTTTTCTTTTCAATTCTATCTGGCGGATATATGGGGGGCGTAAGTTATGAATTGATGTTTTGGTTAAGACTAGGAGTTGAATTGAAAACAGCTTCGTTGATAATGTCATTTAGATATATTATTGAGCTTTCTATATTGTCTGGAGCGTTGAGCGGTGTATACATATTAAGAAGTAAATTTAAATGCTCGCGAAAAGCGTCCCAGTTAGTCTTGTTATTTGTCATGTCGATTGGTGAGTGGTCAGAAGACAATTCAAATCTTGACTTTACTGAAAGTCTTTTTTATTAAAGTTTCTTATTATATACAAATCAATGAAGTCCGGTAGTTTATTTAAGTCTAACGATCAGTATGTTGGATCTCCCGTGTTTAAGTGGATACTTTTCACTTTTTGAATCGCCTTAAACAAATTTTTGCCCTTTGTGTTCGTTAGGCGAGATCCCTATTGTGTGTGTTTAGCGTTAAAGTCCCCTACCACAATGTATCTGTCTACAAGAGTACCAAAGTACTGTATATATTGGTCTACAGTTATGATGTGTCCATTGAAATGCCCATAATTAACCGATAATAGTTGTTAGCGGCGGTGTAAAAAATTAAGTCCGACATCTTTTAATAGCGGTCATTATTTTTTATTAGTTCAATTTTATTATAGTTACAAAAAATAATGCGCGGTTTAAAAAAAACCTGTCCGAACACTCCGCCCTAGCTATGCTCACTGCAGGTCGGGTGTCCAGTGTTGCCCATCTGTCATCTGCATGCAGGGATGCTTTGTTACATGCAGGTGTGCTTTGCTCACCCCGTCGTTGCGGTTAGTCTTGGGTACTCGATGACCGTTAGGCAGTATTTCGGCGGTAACATTCCCCCACGTAAACAACTGCAGGGAGTTTACCTTCTTCATAGCCGACGTTCAGTACAGCCACTTTAGACGCTGGACGGTTCATGACGCCTCGTAGTGTTTTTATGGTTACTCTTCGGAGTTGACCATCCTTCGCTTTTGTGGCATCAGTTACACGTCCCTTGGGCCATAAGTTCGTTGGAAGATTTTCGTCAACCACAATAAGCCATGTAAAGAGTACGCTCAGCGTTTTATCTTGTGCCTTCCCACGTTGACAAACATCGGGCCGAAGAAGTCCACACCAGTGTACGTGAAAGGTCTCTCAAAGCTTGCAACTCTTGTAGCTGGAAGTGGTGCCATTTGAGGAAACTGAGGCATCTCTCTTGCATTTTTGGCACATTTTGCGAACTGATTTGTACAGTATGCGCAGCCGTGCAATGTAGTATACGCTTTTGATGAGATTATTAATCAATTAAAAAGCTTGATTTGTCTATTAGACGTTTGGACTGCAGGTCATAAACTTCCGATGCGAAGGACTGCCATTGTGTTGTACAGAATGTTTTTTGCTTCGTATAGTAGTTCAGGTGTCAGCGCTTCTGGTGTATGTTATTTAGTGCATTTAGCACGCAGTTTCTGTAAGTAGAGCAAAAATGTTGCCACAGCTCTGTACAAACGTTTCCAGTCGGAAAAGAAATCAGTATTTAGTTTGTAAGCATTGACTTTCTTTAGCACCAGTACGTGTTGTCGCACTTCTATGTACTCGACCACGCCCGATTGTTTATTTAATTTGTGTACTGGCCACTCGTCTTCGGATTGCTGAAGAAAATCTGGTCCGTAAAGCTATTTCCCCATGTCAAGCTTTGTACTGAATTTAGTGGCTGCGTCCTCTGCATTAATCTTGGTGGGAACCCAATGCCTAGGCTGATAGTTTCCACAATTTCTCCAACTCGATGCATAACGAATGAATTAAAGTTTCGTGGATCCACGTTTAGCCAGTGAAGGACGGTTCTAGAGTCCGACCAATAGGTGCTGCCGTAAACTTTTAGTCCTCGAATGTTCAGCATATTTTTGGCTAAATGAACTCCAATAATTGCTGCAAGTAGTTCCATACACGGGAATGAAAGCGCCTTTAGAGGTGCCACCTTACTTTTGGCTGCCACTAGTTTCACGTGTACGTCGCTCCCTTTCTGTACTCGCAAATAACAGACCGCTGCATAAGCGTGTTCGCTTGCGTCCACAAATGTGTGGAGATCGATGCGATCGGCCTCATTCAATATTTTCGAGTAATCATCGTCCCAACCGATACCAGTACGCCACACATTCTGAAGAATCTTTAGACCAATAGTGTGACATGACAGCAAGCGTAGTGGGTCGAATATGGACATGAGCACCTGGAATACCTCGCGTTTTGTAGGAACAATCTCTTCTGACAGAACGTTCCGTTTTAGTTTTGCGAACCTGAAAATATATCGAAAGACGTCAGATGATGGATCCCAATACATACCAAGGACTTTTTCCAGATATCCAAGTGATTTGGGAGCTTGTGTTGTCGATTGGTCGTGTCGCAGCTTCTGAAGAACCGTAGTAGAATTTGACACCCAGTTTCTGATATTGAAACCGCCGGCTGCATGAGTATCTCGAACCTTACGTAAAATGTCAATAACTTTTGTCTCGCTGTTCATGCTGTCAATGAAGTCATCCACATAGTGTGCATTGGTGATTGCTTCATATGCTCGTGGACATCGTTGTGCATATTCATTTGCATTTTTGTTGCGAACGTAGTGGGCGATGCATGGTGCACAAGATATTCCGAATGTCATTGCGCGCATTACAAAATTCTCGTATTTTTTGTGTTCTTATCGAACCACAAAAATCGTTGAGCATGCATATCGGTATCCTAAATGTTGATTTGATGGAATATCTCAGCAATGTCACAGCACACGGCGACTCGACCCCTGCGAAATGCCATCAAAACGTCCGTAAGTGAATTTAAGTAGTCCGGGCCGTTGAGCATAAAGTCATTCAATGATTTCCCGTGTGTTTTAGCTTCAGCATCCCAAACCAGTCTCACTTTTTGCGGGTTATTTGGGTTTAGAGCGATAAAGATTGGTAATTACCAAAGTTGATCATTTCATTTTATAATTTCGTTGGTTGTCAGCTTCACCGCGTAGCCTTTGCTTGTATTTTTAAGTACAGGTCCGGTTCTTTGCTTTCAGATAGTTGTGGCGTTTTATCGCGTTGGAATAGCTTTCAAGCAAAGCTACTTCCTTTTTCCGCCAAAGTAGCCCAACTTAAAAGCGGCCGTTGATCTTGGTGCAAGTTTCATCTAGAATTTTAATAGATTTTCCATCGTCAGCTGAGCGTAAGTCTGAGTCGACGTTAAAACCCAATTGCAGTCGCAGTGATGCATTGAAAAGTGAATATTGGATCTTTTCGTTCCTTGTATACCCCATCCCAATATACACTTTGAAGAGATGGGGTCAGTTCCACGCTCTCGGAGCTTGCGTGGCTACTTTCCAGTTGTTTGTACCGATTAGCAGTAATAGCGTAGCGTTATTGTAAGATTCGATTGGTAAGTTGCTTAAATGAGCAAACCTTTTACTCAATTAAGTAGCATTGATGGTCTGTTTCGGCAGAGCTATATTCTTGACAGTATGTACATTATTTAACCAATATTTTTTGTGACTATTTGCGGTTGACACCTGAATATGCGCCCGAACAGATGTTTCTTCCCTTCGAGTTGTGTCGTTCGTCCTTTGCAGTCAGATAGGACTTCATCGATTAGTGTAACGGAAGAACCTTCATCTAAGAACGCGTAGGTGTCCAATGTAGTACCATCTCCACGTAACTTTACTGGTAGAATGCGATGATGGGCGCTGACCACTTCAGAACTCAGAAAGCTCTTGTGTAATAGTGGGTGATGCTCCTGGTTGAATGTGCGTTTACGTTGCTGGCTTTTACACTCGTGCTAGGTATCACAGTAGATGCTGCATCCGCAATAGAGTACAAGCCAATCGCTGAATGCTTGTACTACGGGTACTCAATTCAACTTTTGTTGTGTTGGTAGCTTGTCAACCAATTCTTTAACGAGCATCGGATTACTCAAATGCGCATCCAAGCTGCACGCCTGCATGGTGGCACAGATGTTACGTACTGCTAATGCATAGTCAATTATGGATTCGAGTTTGTCTTTGTGCACATAGATTTTCCTGGTCTTTTTAATCATACGTTCAAGGATTTGATTCGGTCTTCCAAAGAATGTTTTGAGGATGCTGATTACGTCTGGAACCATCGATGGGAGTAACAGATTATCTCGCACTAGTTCGAGCGCTTTACCTTTAAGACATTTTTGAAGACGAAGCATGTTTTCAATCTCAGAAAATCCTGCTACTCTAGTGCTGTTTTCGTAAGAACTGATGAACATTGGCCATTCTTCCGGACTTCCACTAAAACTGGGCAAGTTCGGTGGTAAAACTTGTCTTGCGGCTAATTGAGCAGTAGTGGGACCGAATGGAATGGGTTGATGGCTCTGGATGCACTTTCAGTCGCTACTCTCAATGCTACTGTCCACACCGACGCATGCAAAGTGATACCACAAATAATATAAGTCACATTGCACCCAATTTTGTTTGCCGCTGCCAACGCACAGATTCTTACACGCATTACATATTTCACTCATGTTTGGTCTGTTTATTCACAATCGTTAATTTTTAAATATAAAAATGTAATCGCGAAGGATCTAGAATTTGTTCTGTTTGTACGCGTCAGTACGAATGAATAAAAAACGTTCGTCCTTGTAGACGCTACGCGCACGACGTTGCTTGTATGTGGGCAATTTGTGGTACAGCCGTCTCTACATGAAGCGCGTTATATTACAAACTTTGGCGCGAAACCGATACGATCGTTTGTATGCTGGAGAAACACAATCCACTGTTGCAGACGCTCGCATCCACGACGATGCTTATATATGTGCAATCAAGTCTGTGGTAGAGCCGACTCTACTTGAAGCGTTTTATGAACACATATACACACGCGGCGTCTTTTTCCTTTTTTGCAATGATTTGTTCGTAGTTAATTTATATACAGGTTTTTTTAGCGGCGGTGTTAAAAATTAAGTCGGACATCTTTTAATAGAGGTCATTATTTTTTATTAGTTCAATTTTATTACAGTTACAAAAAATCATGCGCGGCTTTAAAAAAAACCTGTTCGAACACTCCACCCTAGCTATGCTCATTGCAGGTCGGGTGTTCGGTGTTGCCCATCTGTCATCTGCATGCAGGGATGCTTTGTTAAATGCAGGTGTGCTTTGCTCACCCCGTCGTTGCGGTTAGTCTTGAGTACTCGATGACCGTTAGGCTGTATTTCGGCGGTAACAATAGTAGTGTGGTAGATTGTATATAATCTTTTACAAAGTTTGTTGGGTCTGCATACTTAATAGTCTTTTTTATTATTATTGCAGTAACGCCGTGGGCTGTTCCATCTGGAGGATTGGTGTATATAATCTAGTATCTTATGATTTTAAATGAATGTTTAACTGTACATTGCGTTCCTGATATTAATGCTATGTCCATATTGTAACCCGGTAGAAACTTTGTTAGTTTTAGAAGGTGTTGGTGAAGACTATTTTTGTTTCAGGTTATTATATTTAAATAGGTCTTTCATCATGATTTTTAGCTCTGCCATGTCGTTGTTTGACGGTGCAATTTGTAATGAGCTAGTTGACGATGTCTGAAGAGACGTTTAAGAGGGCAAAGCGGAGTTTGCCGCTTGACCGTAACTTACACCTGATCGGGTGGTTTGATTATATTCTGAACTAAAGGTGGTTTTTGCGGGATTTTTCGCTCTTAGTGGCGGAAAGCACTGTAATTTTAATTTTTGCGAGTATGACCGTACTTTTGACAATAGTATATATCTTTGTTATTATTTGACTTCAGTTCCATAAAAAATACAGGAAGAGGTTTTTTGGTTGATTTCTGTACAATATATGTATGTTAATAACATCATGACCTATTTCCTTTGGTTTAGCTTGTATATCTTCTATGTCTGAAGAATAAAAGTAAAGTCGTAAAACGCTGAGCAACAAAGCAGCAACATCGCAAACACGGCATTTTTAATTTCGACACTTTCGATCATGTGGATCGCTACAATGCACTATAGGTCAAATGACCACTTTTTCTGTGCGAAAGTGATAAAAATCAAAGTGCCGTTTTACTCTTGTTGTTGTTGTTTTTTAGTAGAAAATGCTTTAAAACAAAGACGCGTGATGTTTGTTTGTTCTAAAAATAGAGTACCGTTACATTGCTGTGCGTCAAAGTCAATCGATGCAAGTTTCTCTACAATTGTTTTTGCGAGGTCAGTATTAGTTGATCAACTTTAAGAACGTGTAACTCGAATTGTGTTGCTTATAATTTATTTGTAAAATGGAAAATGAAGAGCCACGTAAGTATACATGTTTTTAATTAAAACTGCGTTATATATATGATGATGCATTTGCAAATAACTCATTAGCCTACATAACCTTAAAACAGTAGAACTAATTTCAAACTTTGATTTTCTGTAAGCTGTAACAAAATTTTACCCCATTTGACCTCTTTCAAATAAAAAAAAAATTATTAAAAAATAAGTAATAAGTTATTTGCAATTTATTTCAAATTGCGATCTTTGCGTTTTACAAGTAATTTCTTGTTTTTTAGGTGACCTCTGTATTAAAAAAAGCGATTTGTTTGAAATATGGCGAAAAGAATGCACAAAAAAGGAAAAATTTAATGCAGTATTCAAACGTGTAGTTGACAAAATTGGAATTGATTTAATTTCGGATGAAACGAAGAAACATATAGACCAAACAATAGATTTTTTTTTTCGTAAAAGCCGCTCAGAAGTGGGATAAGTCTCACAGAAAGATAAATGTCTTTATGGACAAAAACCATGAGTGGCTAAATTCTGATTTAAGTTTTGTGGTGGATAACATTTCAAAAAAAAGGAACTCCTATCGTTGCAACGCAACAACGCGTTGTTGGACGTACATGTCTGCCATTCAATGCAAAATCAGAATTTGGAAAAAGAAAAGAAGCTGCAGAACTTGCAAATGAGACAGCTGATACTAATCTTCTCCTTCGTGCAGCAGCAACATCGGGTCGTAAAGAAGCTGATGCCGATTTGGCTGCAGTCCTTAAAGAATGTATGGAAAGCCCAACAAGGCCGTAAAAAATTCGTAAAATTTGTAACAAAGATCCCAAAATCCCAATTCCACTTTCTGCGGATGAGGTTTTAGCTTTCCCTCTTGAAAACAATTTTTCAAAAGAGCAGTATAATGCAATACGCAACGAAAACAAATTAAGAAACTGCGACATATATCCACACTACAGCAAAATTACAGAAACAAAATTAAAATCCGACCTCAGGGTATAATAGCAAATGAGACCCTCGCCAAAGTTTCTTTGCAATCCATTTTACTGCATACGGCTGAAAGAATTGTTGAGATGCAAAGAGAAGTTTTTCAAGCTGTAATGGAAGCGGAGAACACGAATTTTTTAAGATGCGAATTAATATTAAGCTATGGATTTGATAGCAGCACTGGTCAAGCTCATTTTAAACAAATATTTGATGAGCCAATTTCGTCAAATAGCTGTGATGGCTCTCTTTTAGCTACAAAAGTTATTCCCTTAAGGTTACTGCTTTTATCGGGAAAGCCAATTTGGAGCAACCGCACACCGCAATCTGTAAGATTTTGTCGGCCGATTAAACTGGAGTACATAAAGGAGACAAAAGAAGTGGTTTTAAAGGAAGACCTGGACCAAAAAAAAGAAATTGGCTCTTTGGAAAAAATACTAATATCTGTTGGGGAAGGAAAATCTGTTGAAGTATATTTTAAATTATTTTTAACACTTATTGATGGAAAAGTTTTAAATGTGATAACTGGAACAAAATCAAACCAAGTTTGTCCCATTTGTGCTGCTACACCTAAGGACTTTATGAGCACATTTAACTATGAAAGTGAAATATTCTGTGCAAAAGAGGAAAACTTAAAGTTTGTAATTAGCCCCCTTCATTGCTGGATTAGATTTTTTGAATTTGTATTACATTTAGGCTATAAATGCAAAATTCAAAAGTGGCAGATACGAGGTGAAGATAAGATCACTATCTTAAAAAGGAAAAAAAAAATACAAAACGATTTTTAGATAAAGCTCGGACTTCACGTGGATATGCCCAGAGTAGGTGGGTTCGGTTCTACAAATGACGGAAATACTGCTCGCCGAGCTTTTACTGAACATGCTATTTTTTTCTGAAATAACTGATGTTGACAAAGATCTTATATTTCGATTCAAAATCATTTTGATTTGTTTATCCTGCCGGTTCAAAATCAATCCAAGTCAATTTAAACTATATTGCTTTGAAACAGCAAAACATTTTCAGGAACTACATAGCTGGTTGCCAATGACTCCTACGGTCCATAAAGTGCTCATACACTCCAAACAAATAATAGAAAATAATGCACTTCCAATGGGTTTTTTTGGAGAAGAAGCTGCTGAATCGCGACATAAAACATATAAAGCCGATAGACTACATCACGCGCGCAAAAATAGCCGCACCAATAACCTGTTAGACATGTGGGCTATCGATATTTCAGATCCATTAATTTCGACAACATTTATAAATAGACGCTTACAAAAACGAAAACGTTCTACACTTCCACCTGAAGTCATTCAACTTTTATGTTCCAGCGAACCTATGCAAGAACTTCACATTAGCAACCAAGACGAGGAAATTAATGAAAGTGAAGAGGACCCTTTTTGATTTAAGATTAGATTTAAGCGATTAATAAATGTTTTTGATTATTAAAAATGAATAACTGAATAATACATTGTATTATGTTTGCATAAATGGTCGCAAAAGGGTTAATATTATTTTTTGGTCGTTAATGGGTTAAATTCCATTTATTCTTACTTATGAAATTCTTATAGGTTTTAGTTTGAATGCAATAATTTTGTAGTCGTTATTAATTTCGCACAGAAAAAGTGGGTAAAGCGTATGGAGCCAATTGGAAATATTTGATTGCAACCAAAGGAAAAAGTCGATAAAGATTTTATATTTTTAAGGAGCGACGTGCTCTGCGACAAGCACCGAACAGTCCTGAAAAGTTGGGTTTCAATAATATTGTGAACGTGTTCTTCAATCCCAAGCCAATCGAAATCTTGGAAACTGCAGTAAAAACATGCCCAAACAAAAGGTTAGCAAGTCATGTGTTGAGTTTTTGACGGCATTGAGACGCCTATTTTCAAATTGTAATTATTTGAATATTGCAGTACGTAATCAATTTGTGTTTGGTTTAAAAAATCGGCGCATGCAGTCGACTGTTAGAAAAGACAATGTTGACTTTGGTCAACTTAGCGATCGTGTTTGAAACAGCAGAAAGAGGAGGTGAGGAACTCTATACGTATATACGTAATACGTATGCAGACTAAAAGAAGTTATACGATAGAGGTTAACTATGTTATTCGAAATCGACACGGGCACAAAAAATATACACAAACTAAGATCCTAGAGTATTTTTAAAATCAATGGGAAAATTAAGGATTGGTAAGCTAATCTTTAACTGAAACCGCAAGCTCCGCCAAAGTTCCTTAAGGCAAGGCGTGTAGCAATTACGTTGTGGGATGCTGTAGAAAAAAATTTAAACAATCAGGTGGTAAACGGGTTATTGGTAAAAGTAAAAAAGAGCGATTAAACCACGCAAATAGTGGTTTCAGGAAAAAAATTTACTAAAATTGATTTATCGCAAGCGTATCTACAGTCATTTTCTGTCATTGAATACGCATAAAGGACTATATCAACCCACTCGTTTAATGTATGGTGTGCCAAGTGCAGCGCTTAATGGAACAGGTATTTGGTGACATACCTAGAGATTCTGTATTTTTGGATGATGTCATCAAAGTTACAGCAGAAATAATGAAGAATAGTAACTAGTATTACGGTTACTTTATTTAAAAAGAAGCCGTTAAACGATAACAAATACTACGTCAGATTAATGAATAATTTAAGTAGGATAACGTATCCACTAAATCAGCTTCTGCAAGATGGAATTAAATTGTTATTTAATAAGCGATGCGAACAGGCGGTTCGTGTGATTAAACAGAAACTGCAAAATAACATGGATACGAAGAATTTTATGGCGTTCGTAAATTTTATCAGTACCAAAAATAGTTTGCATTAGTAACGGACATGACTCCAGATTAAGGTCTGCCAATACTATTAGCTATACGTATGCAAAATTATGCAATTTATCTTAAACATTACGAAGTTCGATTCAAACGATCAGAGAAGAACGGAATTGCAGATAAGTTATCCCGTCTACCAAGTAAAAACGAATTCAGTCTACACAACGAAAATGTTTCGTACCCGAATCATTACGGCAAAGAGTTTTGGATGAGCTGCACACTGGTCATTTCGGTATAACTTAAATGAAAACTTTAGAAATAAGCTAGTGTTGGTGCAGTGCTTGTCAAGTTAAATCAATTTTCCGCGCGGATGACTAAAAAACCAATTAAAAGAGTGCACGGTGACTATGCAGGACCATTCTTGGGCAAGTATCTATTTGTGCTGGATGATGCATACTTTAAATGGCCTGGAGTACTTGTGGTACCCAACATGAGTACACAAACTACTATTTACAAGTGTAGAGATGTTTTTGAAACTTTCGGTACACCGGCACAATTAGTCAGCGAGCACGGCACTCAATTCTACGTACATCAATTCAAAAATTTCTTAAGAATAATGGAGCAAGTCATCTTCAAAGAGCTCCATATCATCTCGCTACTAATGGTCAGGCGGATAGATTTGTTCAAACTTTTAAAAAGTAATTGAAAGCATTAAAGTGCACGTGCAAAAACATTGGCCCAGAACTTTCAGTTGATCTATTCATCTAGCTACGGGTATAAGTAAAATGTATATAATGTATAGTTATATTATTAAACTATCTGTTCTGTTGTTGGGAGTCAGTTGCAAACCAAATTTTCTTTTTTGCATTTGTGGAAGTATGTAGAATGAAAATGAAGAACAAAAACAATATTACTAGTACTTATCAGTTTCAAAACTGTTTACACACATTTAGTTCGCGTCAAAATTATTTACGCAATGCAATGTCGTTATTTTTTTCCATATTGTGAACAAGGGTACAACTATCTAAATTTCGGAAACTAATTTATAAAATGGTCACAAGAGTTATCAGTTGAAATTCGAGCTGAGATTGTGACCAAGTTTAAGAAAACTTAAAATATTTTGAAGAGGACTGAACGAAAGCGTGTCTTAAACCTAAGAGAATGTACAAGATTAAATGGAGATGTCAACGAAAACCCTTCAATAAGTCCCGTAAAAGTTGCATCAGCATCGGAACGATTAATTGGCAAAAAGGTAAGTGAAAACACATTGCGTCACAGGTTGAAAGAAATTGATATCGTGCTCAAAGTGCTCGACATTACTCCTACAAATAAAACACAACGACTCGCATTTGCCCTGGATTATATTAGAGTCCTAATAATTTTAGGAGTAATGTGTTGTGAACAGATGAGTCCGCGTTTCAATTCCAGGTATATTTTTGAAAACATTTTATGCATCTTAGTTGCGTAAAAAGTAATACGGTGCAGCCTCTCAACAGATTTTTGAGGTTGGTTGCATGTCGTTTTATTGATTTGGAAAATTGGTGTCAATAGAGAGCACTTTAAAACATGCCACCCCATCGGTAAGTAGTTTTGATGGAGGGTTTGAGCAATTGAGAACTTTGATCGACAGATGCTCACAAACAGAACTTCTCAATTGTTTAATGGAATAAGTGTGACGAAATATTATTAAAAAAATTTGTATAATCTTGTAGAGTAAGTTTATGTATTATATTTATTTATTATCTCTACTTAATTCGTTATGATACTAATATTGATACATATTTATGCGTCTGCTTAGGTTGAGAATAAGATCGGAAGAGAGAGTTAAGTTGGCTGCTGTTGTCGACCTGTGCTACCAACTTTCCAGTGTTGCCAGGATACATTGGTGGTACCAGGACATACTGGTGCTACCTAAAGGTGGTACCAAGTAGACCGTTGGAACAGGGTCGCCACAGCACTCCCCCACCAGATTGCTAAATCTTGAATCTAATGGGAAGGTTAAGTTTGCGGCCGCATCTTGTAGTTTTGGGAGTGGATGACGTTGTTTCATCAGCAGGTGAGGATGCGTTTTGTTCATCTGTACTTGGTGGTGCAACCGGAGGATCTGGTTCAGTTTCTTGTGGCACTGAAGTAGTGTCCTGGTCTTCCAATATGTTTGCTGGTTTTAACCTATCGATGACAATGTTGATTGTTTTGTTGCTTTTTACTATGTTGAAAAATTTAGGCGAGCGCTCTTTGACCAAAAACGGGCCTTCGTATGGTGGCGTCAATGCTGGCTTGACCTTGTCGACACGGATGAAAACGTGCGTCGCTTTGTCCAGCTGTGGATATACAAAAATGGCGTTTTTACAGTGATGGGCTGTCGCTTCTGACTGAATTTGTTGCATAATACTTCGTAGCTGTTGTACAAACTCAGCGGCCGGTGTGGTGTTACTGCTTTCAAACATATCGCCGGGAAGCTTTAAAGTTGTACCAAGCACTAATTCAGCGGGCGATGCGTTAATATCCGGTTTAAATGTGGATCGTAAACCGAGTAGTATGATGGACAGTTGTCGTGACCACTCCTTTGAATCAACGCACATAATGGCAGCCTTGAGAGTGCGGTGAAATCTCTCAATGAAACCATTTGCTTGCGGATGATACGGTGTTGTGCATAGATGCGATATTCCAAGCATCTTTGATAGCTCTTGAAATAGGTACGATTCAAATTGTCGGCCTTGATCCGTCGAAATGCGCGCGGGTACTCCAAAGTGCATAATCCACCCCTCTATGAGTGCAAAGCATACGGTCTGCGCATCTGCGTCAATGATTGGTATTGCTTCCGGCCATCTGGTAAAACGATCGATAATCGTAAGTATGTATTTGAAGCCGTGGGATGGAGGAAGTGGTCCCACAAGATCAATATTGAGGTGCTCGAACCTTTGTGAAGGTAAAACATACTTGTTTAGTGGTGAATGAACATGTCTACTTACTTTGCATCTTTGGCATACGGTGCATTTTTGCACGTATTTGGATATGTCTTTGTCCATGTTAGGCCAGACGAAACGATGCTTTATAAGTGCAGCTGTTGCTTTCATTCCTCCATGTGATATATTATGCATTTTGGTGATCACGGCAGTGCGATGAGATGCCGGCACGAATGGTCGTGCTGATGCTTGTGACATATCGCAGGTGATTAGAACGTTTGACTGTGGTAATTGAACAGACTTGAGTTGTAACGATGTCGTCTTGGACTGCAGTAATTGTTGAAGTTTAGGACAATCTTGTTGCGCTTTAGCCAAAGCTTCGAAATCGATGTGCTGATTTATATTGGCAACAAAAGTTCTCGATAGTGTGTCTGCGGTTATGTTTGTGGAACCGGGCAGGTAAACTATGTCGGTCGAGAATTGACTGATGAAGTCTAAATAACGTGTTTGTCGCGGAGATGAGTTTTCGTTGTTTCGTGAAAATGCAAATGTTAGTGGCTTGTGGTCGGTTGCGATTTAAAATTCGCGACCTTCAAGCAAATAGCGAAAATGTTTGACTGCCAAGTACACGGCGAGTAGTTCTCGATCGTATGTGCTGTACTTGCGTTGAGAATCCTTTAGACGTCTTGAGAAAAATGCTAGTGGTTGCGGTGATTCATCAACTAGTTGGTGGATGACTGCACCTACGGCGTTGTCGCTGGCGTCGGTGCAGAGAATTACCTTTGCGTTCACTGCCGAATGTGCCAATGGGACAGCTGAGACTAGTTGCTCCTTACATTTTTCAAAACTTTGTTGACTGGGTGTACTCCACACCACCGGCGTTCGGTCCTTCTTTTTGTTGCCTTTGACAAGTTCGATAAGTGGTTGTTGATGAGTCAAAGCGTGTGGAATAAAACGTCTGTAAAAATTTAACATAGCAAAGAATCGTTTTAATTCACAGTTAAGCTTGGGTAAAGGAAAATTTGCGATAGCTTGTACTTTCTCAGGCAACGGTAGTCGACACTAGATGACCCAAAAATTGTATTTCAGGTTGTCCGAATACACATTTAGCCACGTTGATTTTTAGGTTATGCGTACGGAGACGTGTGAAGACTTGGCGAATCTGGTGTACATGCTGCTGTGTGTTATCGGAGGCGATGCAAATATCGTCGATATAACAGAATGCGAAATCTAGACCTCGTAACACGTCATGCATGTGCCTTTGGAACGTTTGTGCTGCATTGCGTAGTCCGAACGGCATGCGGGTGTACTCGAATAGACCAAATGATGTTGTTATAGCTGTTTTGTGTATGTCATGCTCGTTCATTTGTATTTGTTGATAGCCTCTGATCAGATCGATTTTGGAAAATATAGATTTGTTTTTAAATCCGTAAGAAAAATCGAGAATTTGCGGCAATGGGTATCTGTCAGGCTTAGTCTGAGCGTTTATTGCTCTGTAATCACCACATACTCTCCATGATCCGTTTGATTTGCGAACTACATGTAGTGATGAAGCGTATGGACTATTCGATGGGCGACATATCCCATTTTTCAATAAAAATTCGAATTCATCCTTTGCTGCATTATATTTTTCTGGCGTGAGACGGCGTGGTTTGCTGAAAACGGGTGCACCTTCAGTTTCGATGCAGTGGTTGACTTGCGTCGTAACCTTGCATGCTATATTGTTAGAGAATTGTGTTAATTCTTGGTACTCACTCAGAATTTGTTCGTATTGGTAGTTTATGTTGAATGTGTGTGGCGTAATTGATCGCGTCATTGTAGAATTAACTTGCAACTGCAGTTGAGTTTGAGTGTCAATTAATTTCGAATGTTTCATATCAACGAGCAAACTAAAGTTGTGCAAGAAATCGGCCCCAATGATGTTGTGCGTTGTATTTGCCACGATAAATGACCACTCGTATGGCCGACGTAAGCCGAGTTTAAGTCGAATTTGTCCAAATGTGTCTATAATCGTATTGTTAGCTGCATAGAGTTTAGGCGAATTGTTAACCAGCTGTTGCTTAAGCTGAGGAGTCGCCGTCACTATAGAAATATCGGCTCCTGTATCGATGAGGAAACGGCGTTTTGAAGTACAATCGACGATAAATAAACGGCTTTGAACTGCTGCTTTGTGTGACGCCGGACTTGTGTCCGTTACTTTTTTCCTTTGTTGTTGTTGTTTTAGCATCTTTGAAACTTGCGATATAGGAGCAGCAGTGGCAAGTGATGAGGTTGCCACCGGCTGATTTAGTTTTTTGATTTGAAATGACATGATAGATTGCACTTTTGGGCTTGCGCACCAAAGCGCTTATGATACCAACACAATATTTCGTTGTTGTTGTTCGGAGTCTTCGATGTATATGCACGATTGTTTGAACGAGAACGAGAGCGTTGTTTGTGTGAATCCAACTTCGATTCCATGCGAGCTAACGTTTGTTCCAAAGTTGTAATGCGCCAGTGCGCTGTAGCTGTGTTAACATATGGCTGGGTTTGATGTCACCCAGTTGTATACCTGAGGTTAGTTGCTCTAACCTGGCCATCGAAGATGTCGTAAATTTACTGTACGACCGATTTGAGTGTTTCAAATCGATTTTGCGATGGTGGGTTTTTAATGACATCATATGCTTGTTCGTAGAGGCGCTCGTCCAGATTCATGACTGCGAAGTTGAATTTGGTTTGATCGCGTTGGTCATGGTTCATTTTTCCGAAACCTTGTAGACGAAAATATGCATCGAGACGTGTGAACCAAGACTCAATGTTGTGTGTATTGTAGCCTTGCAATTGTGGTATCTGCACACGCGAGGCTAAACCTGATATGTCTGCCGTATTTTGCGTTGCGGCGGGTTGTGTTCCGCCCGGGAGTTGTGTTGGTTGTTCCGAGCCGCTCGTTGTTGCAGTAGCAGGCGGTGCATTTGTAATAGGTGTTGTACAATTGTCGCCCTCCATGTTAAAAAAAACAATGTGTGTGTTTTTAAGTTGGTAATTCACTGATGCTAGTTGTATGTATGCGTGTAAATTCGCGGGTCACCTGTTGTAGGTGACGTATAAATTTAGAGGTCACCACTTGTAGATGACGTGGTTGTAGAGTAAGTTTATGTATTATATTTATTTATTATCTCTACTTAATTCATTATGATTACTATAATATATTTTGATTTAATATTGATACATATTTACGCGTCTGCTTAGGTTGAGAATAAGATCGGAAGAGAGAGTTAAGTTGGCTGCTGTTGTCGACCTGTGCTACCAACTTTCCAGTGTTGCCAGGATACTTTGGTGGTACCAGGACATAGACCGTTGGAACAGGGTCGCCACAAACTTAAAACAAAACGCGAGCTTAAAAATTTCATAAATGGTTTTTTTAAACCGAGGACAAAATGTTGTAAGGTACAGAAGAAGAAAACCATTGCTAAATAGTTTGATTGTTGTTGCTAAGGGTTTAAAAGGAAACCGAAACATTAATGGTTTTAAGTTAATTGGATACGATGAAAAATATGACGACCATAAACAAGACGGTCAAGCAACTCTCCGCTGAGGTTGATAAGCATATACCCTTTTCAGAAATATGATTTTAAACAATCGCCAAAGAAGAAGAAGACCACGGTTAACTGCTAGCTAGAACTGCTGAAACTTATGCAAGCAACTGAGCAGTGTTAAACCTACAAAATCTATGCCGCCAACAAATAACCCCAAACATAGAGGTTTTGCCGACATCTGCTGCCGTAATCAAAAAAATCAGTGTCAATTGAGTAAATATGTGTTTGTATCCAGGTTTACCGGGGCGACCACTGCTGATGACATAATTGAGTTTATTACTTCAAACTCCGATCTGACATCGAAAAACATCGCAGTACAAAGATTGTAATTCAAATATTCCACAGATTTTGCTTCATTCAAACTGAGCGTACCTTTGGAGTATTTCGAAATAAATTGTGATGCTAAATTATGGCCAGATTTATCTTTGGTAAAGGAAAACTTGCCGAAAAATGGAGGTGCATCTTCGCGTCGTGTTGTCGACTTCTCACGTCCACCTGCGCAAACTTTAGATGCTAAGAATTTAAACTACACAATTTGTCGTTTTATTATAAATTATTAATATGTAAGAGGCCTGAAGAGCAAAATAGTTGATTTATATCTTAAATGCACTGATTTTGATGCTGATTTTGATTCTGATTTTTACTGAAACTTGGTTAGAACCTTCTTCGTACATACCGCCATCATCTGATTCCAGTATATATGACCAACATGCTGCTGCTATTGAATTGATTTCAAAATCATTACGCGCAAATGATTTCCTGTTAATTACTGGTGATTTAACTTACCCAATGTTTCTTGGATAAGTTGTATAGATTCTGAATCAATAATTCCTTCTATTCAGTTGGATATTTTTGACACGTTAGCAAACATTTCTCAAATCAACCCCTTAAAAACTGTTTTAATAAATTTTTATTGAAAAGTACTGTTGACGCTTGTATTTCCAGAATTTCGCCTATATGTGTACCTAAAGATAAATATCATGCAACACTTAAAATAGCATTATCAGTCTCCACTTTTGAGGGCCGTGAACCTTACATGAACCGTTACTACTCTGCTAAAACTGACTTTGATAAGTTGAATTATCTCGTCAGTAGAACAGATTGGTCTGATGTATATATGCCTGCATTGACATAGCTTGTGATATTTTTTATAATATTTTAATAAAATACTTTGATGATTGTGATCCAAAATTTTCACAAACCTCCGTGGTACACTCCTCACCTCAGTCATTTAGAAAATATTAAATCACATTACTTTTAAAGATTTAAAAGATCTCAGAAGGTACAACATTACTCAAAATATTCTTGAGCACGTTATAATTTTCAATTAGCAAATAAAAGGTCCTATAAATGTTACTTGATTAGAATGAAAAACAACTTCCGTGAGGAATCTAAATCTTTTTACAAATTCGTTAGGGGCCATTCAAGTATTACGTAAGCACTATGGGGGGCGGGAGGTCTTTCGTTTGTTTATTTTGGATGACACGGGGGTAGGGGAGTCTAGATAATGATTACGTCATCGGGAGTTATTTACTTTTTTACACGAATGGCAATCCTCTTTGCTTGAAAACGAAATGCATTTTCGGGGACTCCCGCAAATAATGCATACACTCAAAAAAAAAAACTTTCCTAAAATTTAGGCAATGATTGCATTAAAGCCAAAACATGAACTATAATGCATAAATTTAGGTAATTTTTTACCTAAACTTCTATATATAACTGAAATTTTTAGGTCATAAAATTAGGAATTTGTTACCTAGAATTTAGAACCATTTTCCTAAAAAAAATGAATGTTTCTATCGAAGGTTTACAATGTAAGGGACCGATCAGAACCATGCTATATAAATTGGAATTATACTAAATATTCAAAAAACTATTTAAATTAATCCCAATTTGTAAATAAATTAAAAAAAAAAATAGATTTCTTGCTGCTTCAATCGCTGCATGTCTACTTTTGTTTTACACGCATTAACATACGCACGCTATAGAACATTCGAGATAAGGCAAAGAATTCTGCATGTATGTACAAATATGTATGTGGCTGACATCTGTTGCTAGATATGACGCCGCGTCGGTGGAAGATAATGGTTATTGCTTTCTCTTTTCTTTCTGTTGCAATTTTTAGTTGATAGCCGAATTTCAACACGATTAGTTACTGTGTTAATCTAAATTTTTTTAATTTATTGCTTTTAGTAATAAAGTAAATTAAACAAAAAACTACAGAATAAAATATAAGCACTGTAATATCAATAAACACAAAATATCATAAAATCTATATATATAAAAATGAATCTTGTATATATCTATGTATGTATGTATGTTCCTTATAGGAAGCGAAACCATCCAACCGATTGAGCTGAAATTCACAGACAATCTTCAGTTCATTCAGGAGAGTGTTCGAGTAAAGTTTGGTCAAAATCGGAGGGGGCTATGCCCCACCCCCCATACAAGCGATAAACAAAATTCATCATATCTTTGCATCCATCTGAGGTACGGGGACGAAATTTATTACACAAGTTAATGGGATCGGGAAAAGTAATCGTGTTAAGTTCGGTCAAAATCGGAGGGGGCTATGCCCCACCCCCCATACAAGCGATAAACAAAATTCATCATATCTTTGCATCCTTTTAAAGTACGGGGACGAAATTTATTACACATGTTAATGGGATCGGGAAAATTAATCGTGTTACGTATGGTCAATATCGGAGTGGGCTATGCCCCACCCCCCATACAAGCGATAAACAAAATTCATCATATCTTTGCATCCATCTGAGGTACGGGGACGAAATTTATTACACAAGTTAACGGGATCGGGAAAAGTAATCGTGTTAAGTTCGGTCAAAATCAGAGGGGGCTATGCCCCACCCCCCATACAAACGATAAGCAAAATTCATCATATCTTTGCATCCTTTTAAAGTACTGGGACGAAATTTATTGCACATGTTAATGGGATCGGGAAAAGTAATCGTGTTACGTTTGATAAATATCGGAGGGGGCTATGCCCCACTCCCCATACAAGCGATAAACAAAATTCATCATATCTTTGCATCCTTTTAAAGTACGGGGACGAAATTTATTACACATGTTAATGGGATCGGGAAAAGTAATCGTGTTACGTTTGGTCAATATCGGAGGGGGCTATGCCCCACCACCCATACAAACGATAAACAAAATTCATCATATCTTTGCATCCTTTTAAAGTACGGGGACGAAATTTATTACACATGTTAATGGGATCGGGAAAAGTAATCGTGTTACGTTTGGTCAATATCGGAGGGGGCTATGCCCCACCCCCCCAAACAAGCGATAAACAAAATCCATCATATCTTTGCATCCATCTGAGGTACGGGGACGAAATTAATTACACATGTTAACGGGATCGGGAAAAGATATCGTGTTAAGTTTGGTCAAAATCGGAGGGGGCTATGCCCCACCACCCATACAAGCGATAAACAAAATTCATCATATCTTTGCATCCTTTTAAAGTACGGGGACGAAATTTATTACACATGTTAATAGGATCGGGAAAAGTAATCGTGTTAAGTTTGGTCAAAATCGGAGGGGGCTATGCCCCACCCCCCATACAAACGATAAGCAAAATTCATCATATCTTTGCATCCTTTTAAAGTACGGGGACGAAATTTATTACACATGTTAATGGGATCGGGAAAAGTAATCGTGTTACGTTTGGTCAATATCGGAGGGGGCTATGCCCCACCACCCATACAAACGATAAACAAAATTCATCATATCTTTGCATCCTTTTAAAGTACGGGGACGAAATTTATTACACATGTTAATGGGATCGGGAAAAGTAATCGTGTTACGTTTGGTCAATATCGGAGGGGGCTATGCCCCACCCCCCCCAAACAAGCGATAAACAAAATCCATCATATCTTTGCATCCATCTGAGGTACGGGGACGAAATTAATTACACATGTTAACGGGATCGGGAAAAGTTATCGTGTTAAGTTTGGTCAAAATCGGAGGGGGCTATGCCCCACCCCCCATACAAACGATAAGCAAAATTCATCATATCTTTGCATCCTTTTAAAGTACGGGGACGAAATTTATTACACATGTTAATGGGATCGGGAAAAGTAATCGTGTTACGTTTGGTCAATATCGGAGGGGGCTATGCCCCACCACCCATACAAACGATAAACAAAATTCATCATATCTTTGCATCCTTTTAAAGTACGGGGACGAAATTTATTACACATGTTAATGGGATCGGGAAAAGTAATCGTGTTACGTTTGGTCAATATCGGAGGGGGCTATGCCCCACCCCCCCCCCCCCCCCCAAACAAGCGATAAACAAAATCCATCATATCTTTGCATCCATCTGAGGTACGGGGACGAAATTAATTACACATGTTAACGGGATCGGGAAAAGTTATCGTGTTAAGTTTGGTCAAAATCGGAGGGGGCTATGCCCCACCACCCATACAAGCGATAAACAAAATTCATCGTATCTTTGCATCCTTTTGAAGTACGGGACGAAATTTATTACACATGTTAATGAGATCGGGAAAAGTAATCGTGTTAAGTTTGGTCAAAATCGGAGGGGCTATACCCCACCACCCATACAAGCGATAAACAAAATTCATCATATCTTTGCATCCTTTTGAAGTGCGGGACGAAATTTATTACACATGTTAACGGGATCGGGAAAAGTAATCGTGTTAAGTTTGGTCAATATCGGAGGGGGCTATGCCCCACCCCCCATACAAGCGATAAACAAAATTCATCATATCTTTGCATCCTTTTGAAGTACGGGACGAAATTTATTACACATGTTAACGTACCTCAGATGGATGCAAAGATATGATGAATCTTGTTTATCGCTTGTATGGGTGGTGGGGCACAGCCCCCTCCGATTTTGACCAAACTTTACTCGAACACTCTCCTGAATGAACTGAAGATTGTCTGTGAATTTCAGCTCAATCTGTTGGATGGTTTCGCTTCCTATAAGGAACATACATACATACATACATAGATATATACAAGATTCATTTTTATTTATATAGACTAGCTGTACCCGGCACGCTTTGCTGTGCCCAGTAAAAATTATTTTCATCACACAATATATTCTCCTCCAACTCGACTACAAGCACTTCTCTACTTCTTTCAGCAATATTTAAAACCGATAAATCAAATAACTTTTTTTGTATCTTTTAAACTAAGAAACTTTATTCTCTTTTCTTAACTTCATTACTTCATCCGATCCCATTAACATGTATACCAAATTTCATCCATATACTTCAAATGGATGCAAAGATATGTTGAATTTTTTTGTATCGTTTGTATGGGGTGATGGGGCATAGCCCCCTCCGATTTTGACCAAACTTAACACGATTACTTTTCCCGATCCCATTAACATGTGTAATTAATTTCGTCCCCGTACTTCAAAAGGATGCAAAGATATGTTGAATTTTGTTTATCGCTTGAATGGGGGGTGGGGCATAGCCCCCTCCGAATTTGAACAAACTTAACACGATTACTTTTCCCGATCTCATTAACATGTGTAATAAATTTCGTCCCCGTACCTCAGATGGATGCAAAGATATGTTGAATTTTTTTCTATCGCTTGTATGGGGGGGGGGGGGTGGGGCATAGCCCCCTCCGATTTTGACCAAACTTAACACGATTACTTTTCCCGATCTCATTAACATGTGTAATAAATTTCGTCCCCGTACTTCAAAAGGATGCAAAGATATGATGAATTTTGTTTATCGCTTGTATGGTGGGTGGGGCATAGCCCCTCCGATATTGACCAAACTTAACACGATTACTTTTCCCGATCCCGTTAACATGTGTAATAAATTTCGTCCCCGTACCGCAGATGGATGCAAAGATATGATGGATTTTGTTTATCGCTTGTATGGGGGGTGGGGCATAGCCCCCTCCGATATTGACCAAACTTAACACGATTACTTTTCCCGATCCCGTTAACATGTGTAATAAATTTCGTCCCGCACTTCAAACGGATGCAAAGATAAGATGAATTTTGTTTATCGCTTGTATGGGTGGTGGGGTATAGCCCCTCCGATTTTGACCAAACTTAACACGATTACTTTTCCCGATCTCATTAACATGTGTAATAAATTTCGTCCCCGTACTTCAAAAGGATGCAAAGATATGATGAATTTTGTTTATCGCTTGTATGGTGGGTGGGGCATAGCCCCTCCGATATTGACCAAACTTAACACGATTACTTTTCCCGATCCCGTTAACATGTGTAATAAATTTCGTCCCCGTACCGCAGATGGATGCAAAGATATGATGGATTTTGTTTATCGCTTGTATGGGGGGTGGGGCATAGCCCCCTCCGATATTGACCAAACTTAACACGATTACTTTTCCCGATCCCGTTAACATGTGTAATAAATTTCGTCCCGCACTTCAAACGGATGCAAAGATATGATGAATTTTGTTTATCGCTTGTATGGGTGGTGGGGTATAGCCCCTCCGATTTTGACCAAACTTAACACGATTACTTTTCCCGATCTCATTAACATGTGTAATAAATTTCGTCCCGATTTTGACCAAACTTTACTCGAACACTCTCCTGAATGAACTGAAGATTGTCTGTGAATTTCAGCTCAATCGGTTGGATGGTTTCGCTTCCTATAAGGAACATACATACATACATACATACATACATACATAGATATATACAAGATTCATTTTTATATATATAGACTAGCTGTACCCGGCACGCTTTGCTGTGCCCAGTAAAAATTATTTTCATCACACAATATATTCTCCTCCTACTCGACTCCAAGCACTTCTCTACTTCTTTCAGCAATATTTAAAACCGATAAATCAAATAACTTTTTTTGTATCTTTTAAACTAAGAAACTTTATTCTCTTTTCTTAACTTGATTACTTCATCGTTTGTATGGGGTGGTGGGGCATAGCCCCCTCCGATATTGACCAAACTTAACACGATTACTTTTCCCGATCCCATTAACATGTGTAATTAATTTCGTCCCCGTACTTCAAAAGGATGCAAAGATATGTTGAATTTTGTTTATCGCTTGTATGGGGGGTGGGGCATAGCCCCCTCCGAATTTGAACAAACTTAACACGATTACTTTTCCCGATCTCATTAACATGTGTAATAAATTTCGTCCCCGTACCTCAGGTGGATATAAAGATATGTTGAATTTTTTTATATCGCTTGTATGGGTGGTGGGGCATAGCCCCCTCTGATTTTGACCGAACTTAACACGATTACTTTTCCCGATCCCGTTAACTTGTGTAATAAATTTCGTCCCCGTACCTATTTTTACCGTACAATTTTTATAAACTACAGTCAATTCTAAGATGTTTTCGCCAAGAAACAATAGTTCTAAAATCAATTCCTGGTCCGCGCTTTTTGAGTTGAAAATTTATTATTTTGAAATTTTATTATTTTACAATATCTTTAGTGTTTTTAGTCCGATCCTGACAAAATTGGTATCAAAACTCTTGTTAGGATCAGAACTTTCTATAGAATTCTATAGAATCAAAGGGCCAATTGTCATTAAAATGTAATTTTCGACCTTGCAAGAACAATGTTATGAATCGCTTCTGCCAGCAAAAGTAAGCATAGCTCTTACCCCCTCCCCCATGCTTACGTAAACATAATTTATAATAATTGTAATAAATCTGCTTACGTAATACTTGAACGGCCCCATAATACTAAACGAAAGTCTTGCTCATATCCGTCGAATATGTTATTTTCATATTAAAACAGCAACAGACACAAATGAGATATCGGACTTGTTTGCAGATTCCTTTCCTCAAATCTTTCCTCATTCTTTTCTGCAAACCCTAATTCCTATATGCCTCCTATATCTGTTCCAACTATAGATATATATTCACTTTTAAAGCTCTTGCGCTCCTTAACCCATTTTAGTCCACTGGGTATCCAAATAGCCAACATGTTTAAACTTTAAAAATTCTAGCGCAGACAAAATTAGAGCGACATAATTTTACACTGTTTAACTCAAATTTTTGACTGGTCAAATTAATATTCTACAAAAAATTGTAAAATGGGAAAACGAAAAGCCCGCAATCATTCTAGACAGCCTCAGGTATCTTATATCCAATTAAAAATAATATCTTAAATTACCTGTCCATAAAACTAAATTTTTTGCAAATGGGTATTTAAATACCCAATGGGCTTTAGTGTGTATACTATACTGAGTTGTCGTACACGTGGAAGAATTGTTTAATTTGCTTGAATCTTCTTTGCGAAATACAATCTTTTATGATCGTGCATCCTAGCGATGGTTGATTTGACCAATAACTATTTGTTTGCAGCACGTTGTGGTATCCGGTGATATACAAAACACCCAAAAACTTTTCATTTCGCCAATCGTTTTTACAAATGATGGAAAATTGTTGGCCACAGCATATTGGTTAGTGGAAGTGCCCAAAAGTTCCAAAACCTCCTAATCAATAAACTTTTCCCAAAGCTTGAAGGGACTCAGTGCACCAATCTCCTCATACAACGCTTTGTATGAAGTTGCCGTATCATCAATTGGGATCTTATCGTATTGATAATTTGGCATCTGAGACCATTCTGTTTTCATTCCATCATCGATTCGGGATTGCTTTGCTGTCTTCGTTGCTTTCGGAGTAAATTTGCGAATACGACCAGAAGATGTTGAAGCCACCGCCATGTCTTCTTTGTCAAGTTCGGCTTCAGTTGCTGCAAACTTACTTTTGTCATAATCCGCCTGAAGGCATACGTTGATTTTCATCGTCGTATATGAAAATTGCGCGGGAATTTCATCGCGCAACAATTAATAATCGTCCTCCAAATCTTCATTATCACTGATAGCATCAACGACATCGGGTGGCGTAATAGTGATATTGACAGCATCTGCATGTTTGCCAAAGTTCTCTTCTTCAACGCTATCTTCATCAGACTAGTTCACTAGAACAGCTTGCAGCTCGTTAGCACTTAAAACTTTCTGTCGTCGAATCTTTTTTTGGTTTATTTCACTTTTTTACATGTGCTCAACCGCAAAGCCCACACCAAAGCCCATTGTGTATTTAAATTCCCATGCCATATCTCTGGTAATCGGGCAGATAATACAAAAATGTTTTTTTTTTTAACTTCTATGGCTCCCCAGGTACACATATCAAAATTTCATTGAAATCGTATGAGCCGTTCTATCGGCGGACTATAATGGGTTAAAACTAAATTTCTCTCCTGGCCATTATCCCATCTGCTATACTTACATCATGCGCCGACTCGTTATATGATCCTTTGCTGTATCTATTTCAATTGTCTCTTAAGGAATCCATACTTCCTTTGATTTGGAAACAGTCATTCATAATTCCTTTGCACAAAAAAGGGAGCAAATCTGATATAAGCAATTATAGAGGTATTGCTAAGCTTTGTGCACTTCCAAAATTATTTGAAAAAATCATAACAGGACAATTACAATTTTCTTGTAAGTCAATGCTGTCTACAGCGCACCATGGTTCTCTTCAAAAAAAAGTCAGTCTCGACAAACTTCTCTCATCAATTTAGCCTTTGCCAATGTTTGCAAACTGATGTTATTTACACTGACTTTAGTAAGGTATTTGACAGTGTAAATCACATATTGTTACTTAACAAGCTTAACTATTTAGGGTTTTCTTTGGACTTCTGCATTGGATATCGTCCTATTTAGAATGTCGCATTCAACATGTTTTGTTTGCAAACACTTTGTCGAAGAAAATTGATGTGCTTTCTGGTGTACTGTAGGGTAAACATTTCGTAGCACTACTTTTCGTTCTTTTCATAAATGATCTTGCAAATATAATATCGCATTGCCAAATATTGATGTACGTAAAGTTATGATGATGTATAGCTATGTTTGTCATATACTGGTTCTGAAGGACATAATTTATTACAAGATGAGCTCAATGCGTTGTACATCTGGTGTTAACGTAATAGCTTAGTTTTGAACTGCGCTAAGTGATGTCTTTATGTCGAAGGAATCCTCTAACAAATCCATATTACATTCACAACTCGGAATTGGAATGATTTTAACGCTTTAGTGATCTTGCTGTTATTTTTGATCCCAAATTATCTTTTGTTCCCCTTATAGATTATATATCGAATTAAACTATGGAAATGTTAGGATTTATTAAACGTTGGTCAAAAGAGATTAATGATCAATACATTAAATTATTATTTATATCTTTAGTGCGCACCATTTTAGAGTACACCTCTTGTGTTTTGAGCCCTAAATAAAGTATACATCAAGCACGCAGAACAATGATGGCAGTACTGTTTATATATAAGCTTATCTCTGGTGAAAAATATTCTCCATTCTCTAATTATGCATGCAACGATCCATATCTCCTTAAATACCATCTCTCCAGGTCTCTTTATAAATTCAATTCGTAATGCCATACTATCATCTTATTTTTAATTTATTTAGTGTTATCCTTAACTTAAGTCTTATTATAAGTATACTAATAACATTATTAAAAGATTAAATTGAAATTACAATTTATTGAAGTTCAGAGATAAGCCAGATTTTTTTATCTAGTTTAAAGAAGAATTGTAGGAGCAAAGATGTACCAGAAGAACAATTGAAGAATCTAAGTGCAAAAAACAGTAACTGCTGTTGCACATACTCGATATGATCTTTGTGAATTACATAATGTTGGCTCCAAATACATAATGCAAATTCCAAGATCGGACGAACAAGTGCTGTGTATAGAAGTTTAGTAGTATAAGGGTTATTAAATTCCTAAGACCACCTCTTTATAAAGCCAAGAACACCTTTAGCTGTATTTACCATATACACAATATTATAGCTTAATTTAGGGTCCATAAGGACACCTAAATCATTAATACAAATATCCCTACTAAGGTAATGCACACCCAGAAAATAGGTTATAGGTATAAGGTTACGCATTTACATTTAGAAGTATTTAAATTAAGAAAGTTTGTTAAACACCAAGGGTATAAAGAATTCAAATCTGCTTGTAATAGACTATGTAGGGAATCATCAGAATATGACAAACATAGTTTGACATCATAAGCATAAATCAATACATGAGCATGATTTATTGCTAAAGGGAGATCATTTATGAATAAGACAAAGAGCAAAGATGACTTTCTTGTGGAACTCCAGAAGGCACATCTATAGATTTAGACAAACAATTTTTAAATAAGACTTTTTGAGATATACCTACAAGGTAGGACTGTATCCAATTTACAAAAGAATGTTGAAAACCTAAAGCTTTCAATTTATGTATAAGGTGACTTTGACATACACTGTCAAAAGCTTTGCTAAAATCTGTGTAAATAACATCGGTCTGGCGGACAGACACAAAACCATCATTTACGATAGAGGTAAATTGCAATGGACTAACCAATCACATAACCGATCGTTGCAATTTATCAGTGATAATTTGTTCAAATAATTTAGGTATAGCACCTAATTTAGCAATACATTCCTTTATAATTCGAGACATCAGATTTACTGCCCTCCTTGTGTAAAGGAATAATAAAAGATTCTTTCCAACGTGTTGGGAATTTGCTTTGTTTTATAGAAAGTGAAAAAAGAAAAGACACTTGAACACAATTCGAGCTAGCACATTTTTTTAGTATACATCTAGGAATATTATCAAGGCCAGGGAGACATGAAAATTTACAGGAGATGATATAAAGTCGTAGGATGGGATAACATAGGGATAAGATGTTGCACAGTTATGAAAAAATTAGTGTAGGTAGATTGAAAGAAAGAAGCAAACAAATCCGATATCTGAGAATCAAAAGATGCTTCATTACTATCAAGACGAAAGTTAGCAGGATATGATGCATATTTACGCTTAATATTAACAAAGTCAAAAAAGCTTTTAGGATTATTGCGCACATTGATTTAAACTCTTAATAAATAAGCAGCGTAACACCGTTTATTTAATGGGTTACAGTTAATATTTTTCAAACGACTGAGACTACGAGTGAACCAAAGTAGCCTATTGGATGAATTTGACACAGTTGTGTAAGGAATACATTTGCCAAAGTAATTGAAAACGGTTGAATATAAAATATTCAATGCGGCTTTAACGTCAGTGTAAGCCTAGAGAACTGTCCAAGCTGATTTAACTTGGCGTAGTCAGTTTTCTTAAAACATCTGAAACGTTGAAGAGATTTAACATTCCCCACACGAGGAACTCTATCGAGCTGAAAAGAAAGCTGCAAAGTAGGGTGAGAATTTTCTTCTGGTTATATTACCGGAGATAGTGTGTCAACGGATATATTTAAACCATTGTCAACAAATACCAGATCCAATAACCGACCTGAAATATTGCAAATGTTGTAACACGGTTTCAAAGACAAATCAAGAAGACTATCTATAAAATCATTGTGCCGCACCCCCATACCCCCATACGAACGATACAAAATATGTACATGGATGAAATTTGGTACAGATCTCTAAGTTTAGTTCTTAGCCCTCTCACATTTTGGTAATGAATAAGGAAAGAACGCAAACTTAGTTTTTTGGTATGTTGTAAGAAGAACCAGGTAATTCAGCTGCATTTAATCTGCAGCACGTTTATTTTTATAAACGTATTCATGCACAACAAGATTCTCTCTATCGGTGTTGCAGCGTGCGGGCGTTTTATTACCTAGCTCTTGAATAAAATTCAAAAGTATCGTTTAAAGTGCATATTAAAAGCTCGAAAGCTTATTATCGAGTGTCTAATACACTGTGAATAAACTATAGTTAGTCAACTTGTGCTATGAGTGTCTAACAATTAAAAAATAACGTTTATAAACAATAAAAAGTTCAGAGTGCAACAATTAAAAAAAAACTTGTAAATAGTTCGTAAACAGTTTGATCGAACAATTGAATCCAGCAGACAACAACTAGTTCGAGCGAGGCTCCTGGGCCTGCAGCGCCACCTTGGGGCAAATTTTAACAACGTCCACCTGCGCATAACCACCTGCGCATACCCAGCTGCGCATAACCAAACCTAAAGTGACTTGCGACGTATCCACCTGGGGTCATCAGTTTCCTGGTAGTTAATTAACTATATTATATTATATTTATTTGTAAAATACAGCAACATAAAATATATAGTATAGTCCTACATAACCATGCCACCCCCTCCAGAGGGAGGTGATGTCATTCCCAAGCCTATTGGAACAACGGCAGCCAGCCAACTAAAAATAATTTAATTTACCACACCATCCATCCAAATAATACAGCGCGCGGAGGTTCGGCAGTAATTGTTAAAAATAGCATTCGACACCATGAAGAAAACCAACTGTCGACTGAAAAATTTCAAGCCACAACAATCACAATACAAACACCAACAAAAATTTCTCTCACTGCTGTATACAGTCCTCCACGACATCAAGTCAAATGTGAGGACTATATGACATTAATCAATTCGCACTGTCACAGATTTATCATGGGCGGCGACTTTAATGCTAAAAATACGCTATGGGGGTCACGGCTGACAACTACGAAAGGGCGAGAACTACTAAAAGCTATAACTCAAACAGCTTGTAGTCATATTTCCACGGGAAATCCGTCATACTGGCCAACTGACAACCAAAAAGTTCCTGACCTGATTGATTTTTTTATATTCAGAAAAATCTCATGTCAGAATCTTATTATCGAGGATGGAGTAGAATTAAATTCGGATCATTCACCGATATATTTAACTTTGTGTGAGTCTCCAGTTAAAATAGAACCTACACCATTCCTATACAATAGATTGACAGACTGGCAAGTATTTAGAAGAATGGTGGATGAAAAAGTTGATACATTCTCTGTAATGCACAATGCAACTCAAATTGAGAATGAAGCATGGTCATTCACTGAAATATTGCAACACGCAGCATGGGATTGCACTCCAATTACCAATATAAAAATAAAAAGAAATAGTTACCCTGAAGAAATTTTAAGTATTATTCGGGTTAAAAGAAAACTTCGGAAAAGGTGGCAAATGACAAGGTATCCAGGAGATAAATCAAAGCTTAATGAAATTTCTAGTGTGTTAAGCCAAACCATTAAAGCTTTTAAAAATACAGCGTTCAACTCCTACCTAAGTAATCTCACTTTTGACAAAAGTACGGACTACTCCCTATGGAAATGTGCACGGAGCATTAACAAGCCTATAACATATAACGCACCTATCAAAGACTCAATTGGAAACTGGGCTAAAAACGATAGCCAAAAATGTGAAGTATTTTCTGATTACTTATCGAAAGTATTTTCTCAAGAAGACATCGACACAAACACTGGCTCATCAATAAGCAATGCATCGAACTGCCGACCATGCGGAAATACACCAAAAACTACTGAATTAGAAGTAGTGCAAATAATCAACAGTGAACTAAAAACCAAAAAAGCTCCAGGTTTTGACCTTATAACTACAGAGCTTTTAAAAGAACTATCACTAAAAGGCATTATTCAGTTGACTCGCATTATTAACGCTGCTATGAGTCTAGGCTATGTACCACAAATCTGGAAAGTTTCAGAGGTAATAATGATAGTAAAACCGGGAAAAAATCCAAATTAGGCGAACTCATATAGGCCAATATCACTACTACCCACAATTTCAAAGGTTTTTGAAAAAGTGTTGCAGAAAAACATTATGCCAATTATTCGAGAAAAGAATATAATTCCAACCCATCAATTTGGCTTTAGGGCTTTCCACTCTACAATTGACCAAGTTCATCGCATAACTCATATAATTGAGGAATCGTTGGAATCCAAGAAAGTATGCTCAGCGGTGTTCCTTGATGTATCTCAAGCCTTCGATAAAGTGTGGCATGAAGGTTTGATTCACAAAATAAAAACAATTTTCCCAAGTGAATATGCTCCCATACTAGAGTCATATCTCTCTGATCGCTATTTCAGAATAAAAAAATGGTGTTGAATATTCAGAACTTCGTGCCATAAAAACAGGTGTTCCTCAAGGTAGCATACTTGGTCCGCTGCTATATTTATTATATACCCACGATATACCTCACACGGATGAAACCATTATTGCTTCATTTGCTGATGACACCGCAATACTTGCAATCGGAAAAGATGAAACGGAATCAACGAAAAAACTACAAAACGCAATGAATCAAATTTCCATTTGGACATCAGTATGGAGGATTAAGCTTAATAACTTAAAGTCAACACATATTGACTTTACGAAGAAACAAATTCGATACCTCCCGTTGGAATGAGCATGAAAAAAACGCGATGAAATGGGAATAAAATATAGATCGATGAAATGGTTGGTGGGTAGACGTTCACCTCTATCAATTTGTAACAAACTCATCCTATACAAACAAATGTTTCAACCAATTTGGGCTTATGGATCCCAAATTTGGGGTTGTACTGCAAACAATAACATAAATGTCATTCAACAATTCCAAAACATTGTACTTCGAAACATAGTTAATGCTCCGTGGTACATACGCAATAGCGATCTTCATCGTGACCTTGATGTAGATATGGTCGTCGTCAAAATAAAAAAATGTGCAAAGGCACACAAATCGCGAATTGACAATCATGCCAACGAAGAAGCATCATTGCTAATGCAAAGTGCAGGTCTACGAAGACGTTTAAAAAGAACGAAACCATGCGACTTAGTTGAAACCCCATAAACAACGAATCCTAAGTCGCTGTAAAATTGACTAGGATTCATCATCTCTTTTAAATTCAGTTATAATCAAATTGCTAGTTAACTTTTAAGTTAGGTGCAGTGTATGAATTTTAATTTTTTATGTTTAATTAGGTTAAATGTACTATAAATTAATTAATGAAGAAATATAAAAAAAAAAAAAAAAAATGCACAACATTGCCTTTAGGCCAAAAAGTAGAGGACAAAAAAATATCGAAAAGCGACACCAAAACCGAAACATTTGGGGGAAAATCTAGCTGCGAATTAATATAAGCTTTGATATCATCTTCAGTATTAGTTGCTGCAAGACGAGAAATAAATATCGACTTACGACTTACCATAAGCCCAATAGGTTTCAGATCATTTGAAGAAGGTACAGAAGTAGGATTGGTGTGAACTGGAGACTTGACGGCAACACTTTCTATGTCCTCAGACGTATTTGGAGGGTCCTTTGAAGGCTCTACAACTGACATAAAATCAGCTGTTAGCTCCGTAGAGTTGCTCTTAAAAAGTTGCTACTGGTATCGGTTGGTATCGGTAAAGTTGGTGTTATCGGCTCATTAGGCAGAGAAATCGTTAAAGTAGGCTTTGCCTTCAGTGAATACCTCTTCTTACGCTTGGGAGAGGTATTCAGACATTTCATTTCGCTAAAACAATTTTCTAGCTTCTGAAACTCGACGGTCATAGCCTTGAAATCACGCTTGAGATTAGTAATACAACCTCTGGTCTGCTTTATGAACGTGAAAATTTCCGTTTCCATGCAGATCCAGCGCAAGTCCTTACATTCTTTGATGGCATCAAGAAAACGGCCAGTAAGCCCAGCACATTTGCAGTGCGAAATATTTTCACACAACCAACACAACAAAAACTCTTCATGCCAGATTTTGTTTTTGTATTGGCAACGCTTATCGTAACAAGCCCTAAGTATGTACCAAAACTTAAAAAATTAAATAAAAAATGTTTAAAAAGAGAATAAAAATATTGGCAAACTGCAGGTTTTAATTATTAATACTATGTTTGATAAGATGCTTTAATAACGCTTGATTTAAGAACAACGAATTCTATGTAAAATTTTGTTAAAGCTATCGTTAAGCACGACTGCACTGAGTAAATGTTCAGTGAGAACAACAAAATCGTACTGTGGTACTCTGCCACATCTTTTAATTATACAGAAACGCTTATTGCTCTGCTGCAGAAACTACTATGTTTCCATTGTTGTTGCTATTGTACAAATAGAGTACAGTAAAATTTATGAATACCGATGAAAGACTGTACTGCGACACGTATTGAAATTAGCATAGAGCACAATTTAAATTTTATCGTTTTTTATACGCTCTTTGTTATGTATTTGTATGAACAATCATGTATTCTTAGCTGATAGCTGATGTTATATGGAGTAACTTAGGGTACATTTATTTCAAATCGGAGGACACTTTACTCCATTCACCATAAAATCGATAAATAAAATTCGACATACATATCTTTGCATCCATATCAGGTGCAGGGATAATATTTCGTATACATGTTACAGGATAGAAGTATGCGCATACATCTATCTAACATTGCATATATGTTCGACTCTCTGGCATAATTGGGCTGGTCATCATTACTGTTAAAATAATCATGAAAGATGCCACACGTCTTAAACGCACTAAGTGGATGAATCTAGTATCGCTTTGGTGTGGGATTATCCTGTTTCAGATCCACTTGCACAACCGGCTTTACAAAAGTTAAGCATGATAACGATTCCACGCTGGTCAAAGTTGTACTGGACATATGCTGCAATTCTGCTGCATTGGAGACATGTTGATATAAGCCGATTTGTGTCCAACAGGGTAGCATATATTTAATTCAGGTTCCAGGTTCACGGCCTGTTGACGAGCGTCTAGCCGCGATACGCATTAAGGGTAAATATTTTAATATAAACCTGATTTGTGCGCACGCCCGGGAGATTGAGGATGTTATGTGACAGAAGTGAAGCTTGAAAATCCTATCGAAATTTCAAGCGTCTGACTGAAGGTTTAAAACCCGGGGTAACTTTCTGTGAGAATGAAAATGGAAATCTGGTTAAGTATGAACAGGAATCGCTGAGATTATGGAGGAGTCATGTTTCTAACCTTCTCGGAGACAATAAAGCGCACAATTCTGCCGATAGAGAAATGACATCGGAACTACCAGTTAATGCTGGCACTATTGTAGAGCCACCGGACTATAAAGAGGTCGATTCGGTTATTGTTGGGCTGCCAGCTGAGTAATTTAAGACCGGCGGCGAAGAGTTAATTAAGAGTATGCACCAACTTTTCTGCTCGCAGAATTTGAGGAACTGTTCTGCGGGCCCCGTTAGCTTGGGGAACCAGACGGGTCGCAGGTTGCGGATAGCGAACGGCCATACCGAGCCGAACCACAGTATGTTAACTTAGAACAGGCTAAGCCTGTACTAAGACGTACTGAAATTCAAGCTCGGTTGTGGTTAGCTCTTGAATAGGCGGTAGCAAACAAAGAGCCCGGACAATAAGAGGTTGTCTGCTGCTGTTGAGGCATGAAGCCTAAACATGTGATATGAGGCAAAAACTCTCAAAGACGTACAATAAGAACAACGCACACACAGTGCAGTTGTCATACGCATTAGAGCTGCACTTGATAAATGCAGCGTGTGTATTTTTAATCGTCATCTTTTTAATAGCTTCATCTAAGCGTTGGTATGTAACACTTGACCAGTGCAGCGACTTAATTTATGATGTACATCGATTTTAATAGCTCCTTCTCCGTGTGTCAAGTGCTACATTGACAAGTGCAGGGACATAATTTTTGATCAATAACGATTTTAATAGCCTTTTGTCCGCGTTGGTTTAATAGTTTCTGCTACGCGTCTTTTTACATTATAAATAGTTTTAGATTACGCTGAGGCCTACAACCTCAGCGATAGCATTATAATAGTTTAAAAATAGAATAAGTTTTAATGAATAAAAAGGGAGCCGATCGCTAGAGCTCAGTAGTTAATGAACACTCAAAATATACGGGTCTCATTATTGGCGCGTTATAAATGTATCTCATGCCTAAAGAGCTCTTCAGCTGCTGCAGCATTGACAAGACGCTTGAGATGACGTCATCCTTAAAAGCTTGCATCTCATTATCTTTCCTATCTTCTACTTCTTTACTTCTTCACACTCACTACCCACATCTGTCACCTTTCATTTATAAGTTCCTCCCCCCCAAACCCAGAGTGTTATGCGTACCGTGCTCATTGGGTTTAGTTTTGCAGCCGGGGGTATATCCAGGCTGTATACACATGGAGCCTCTCCGATACCTGGCCGCCTCGGGGAATAACTAAGACCTTGCCGAGATACTGGGGGCTATGTCACGGTGGACCTCAGCACCCCTACACTAGTGGGAACTACATGGAATTAAACAAAATTAAAAAAACTAATGCGGGATAATACCGCCACACAACTCGCTGACAGGTTAGACGTTACTGTCAAAGACGAGGACCCTCTAGGCAGGTCAACGCCTAAGAAAAACGCAACAAGAGGCGACGAAACGCCCAAGCGTCCAGCGGAGCGGCAAGGACCAGCCGGGATTCAGGCAGAAACTGCTACCACAAGCAAAGGTCTTATTAGTGGCCAAAGCCTGAGGGCGGTCCAACCTGCGTCACAGCAGAGGGAACGCGGCCGGGCAATACAACCCCGGCCTGGGCATGGAGAGCCCGGAGGCCCTGGAGACCTACTCAAAAGGAGACTGAGTGGGGCCGGGTATAAATGGTACCTCCGTTACCTGCAAAAGGGCTTTAGACCGGAGGTAACCAGAGAAAGGGCACTGGAAAACACAACCAACGCGCCAAAGAAAAGAGCGCAAATTACGCCCCCAAACATGGCGGAGCCCAAAAGGAGCAAGGGCAACAAAATGGCGACTAAAAGCCGCAGGGATGGACCTAGCTATGCTGACCTAGCAAAGGGCATAAAAATTGCTGTTCTTCCATGCACCTTCCCGGAAGTCATCCTATCCCGGGAAGACCTAGGCAAGGTGAAAGAAGCACTCATGGTTGCCATGATACAAGGCTGGTCAGAACAGCTAGTGTTCAATGGCATCCATTTTAGGTCGGGTCTGATACTGATCGATTGTGAGGATCAGGGCTCAGCCAACTGGCTGAAGGATGTGGTGCCTAGGATGAAAGTGCTGGAGACACCCATGACGACGTACAGTGGGGCCGACATCCCCAGTATGCACATCGTTACTATGTACCTCCCGAGAAGCGCTGGGAAGCAATCCGAAGAACTGTACAAACTGTTAAAAATACAGAAAAGAACATCCATGCGTGGAAGACACTGCGATGTAAAGAGTCGGAACCTGGCAGGCTGCTCACGATCGGAATGGATGAGCACTCCATGAAGGCTATCCAAAGCCGGAATAGCAAAATAAATTACCGGTTTGGAAAAATTACAGTACATGTACATAAGAAAAGGGAGAAGGGTGAAGCGACCGAACCGACAGGTATGGTTGCGAACGAGATGTCGCCAATCGAGGTACAGACAGTACGTGAAGCACCACCCGAGAAGGAGTCGGAAATCGACCTTTTCCCAGGCGAGCTGTACTCGATTGAAGACACAAAGATATCTTCGTTGTATGATGATACGCTAATGTCGGTGGAGGAGGCTGTCTCCCTTCCGGACGAGGGTGATGGGCCTATGAGCCCGTTACTATAGCAGTATGACGGCAAGCACTAAGATAGCACAGGTCAAATTCCACCATGCGAATGCAGCATCTGCTGTGATAGCCAGATTGACCGCCAGGCTGGACATGGGCTTAGTGTTTATCCAGGAACCATGGATTGAAACCGAACCTCCAATCAAAGAGATGGAGGGATTGGTGCAACACTGTCTAACACGAAATCTACCGCTGTTAATTGGATGCGATGCCAACGCACATAACCTTGTGTGGGAAGCACCAATTCAAATAGATGGGGTGAGTACCTACTACAATTTCTCCTACAAAAGGAGCTCAATATATTGAACGTAGGAAATCCTCCTACCTTTGACACTAGAGCGAGGCAAGAGGTGATTGACATCACCTTCTGCAATGCCCTCATGGCAGATTTTGTATATAACTGGAGGGTATCAGACGAGCCATCAATGTCAGATCATAGGATCATACTTTTAAACATAGCAGGGGCCTTTAGCTTCAAGAAAATCATTAGGAATCCTAAACGTACTAACTGGGAAATGTATGAAAGTGGCCTTAAGAGCAACTTGATAGAAATGAACAATCACAAGAACGCCAACTCACCACTGAACTTAGAAATAATGGTCGATGGCTATAATGCAGTTGTAATTGATGCATACCATCAAAGTTGCAAACAAAAAGAATTCAAGTCAGCAAAAGACACTTCTTGGTGGAACAAAGATTTAGAGAAACTTAGGAAAATAGTAAGAAGCCTATTTAATAAATCTAAGCGCACTGGAGACTGGTCACAGTACACGACCAGTCTTACTAAATATAACAAAAATATACGGAAGGCAAAGAGAGATAACTTTTGCAGCAACATTGCAGATACAAGTCATGCAACTAGAATATTTAGAGCTCTCTCTAAAACTAAAACAGTTCAAGGACTCTGTCTAAAGCAGCCAGATGGTACATTTACGAAAGATGAGGAAGAGAAAGCACGATTTTTACTCGTAACTCACTTTCCAGAATGCATCCCCATACTGCAAGAAAATACACCAGAATACTTGCAGCAGGGTAACACCAGAAAAACGAACTGGAAACTAACAAGTGATATTCGTACGAAAGTTAGGCTAAGATGGGCCATCGGCTCTTTCAAACCTTTCAAATCCCCTAGGGTCGATGAAATATTCCCAGCATTACTACAGAGGGGCTAGACCTTCTAATAGGGCCATCAAAATATTATAGTCAAAACCACAGGAGGATGTCCGTAGGGGGGCGTTTTATCACCTCTCCTGTGGTGTCTCATGGTGGATGAACCATTAGAGCTTCTTACAGATAATGGCATCATATGCCAAGGCTATGCAGACGACATAGTTATTATCTGCATAGGGAAGCATGAAGACACACTATGTGATCAAATTAAGATGGGCATTAACATCACAAGATTTTGGTGCTCTAAGGTCTAAGTTTCTCAAGCCAATATGGGTGAATGGCACGCTGATAGAATTCTCCAAGGAGGTAAAATACCTAGGAGTAATATTTGACCACCGTACCACATGGAAGACTCACTTAGAACACGCAGTGAGGATAGCTACTATGGCAATGATGACTTGCAGAGTCATTGCCGGTAAGAATTGGGGGTGTACCTCACAATGGTCAGACCCATAATAACATATGGTGCCATTGTCTGGGCGGATAGAGCTAAATTGACAACAGCTAGTAAGCAACTGAACAAAGTTCAAAGGTTGGCTTGTATATCTATAACAGGAGTAATGCGAACCTTTCCTTGTGTGGCATTAGACGTACTACTAAATCTAACGCCACTGCATCTCCATATCCAACAACAGGCTGACAGAGTCATTGCTAGGGTAGGAAGAATTAAAGTAGGAAGACCTGTATCGGGAATCAAACAAGTGTTAATATGAAAGACGCTCACCCACTCCTGCAATAGCCTAGTGACAACCTACGCATAATGAACAACTTCACTAGAATATTTAAAGTAGGACTCAGCAATAAAGAAGAATGGGAAAACATAACATTGAACTACAATATCAAACCAGGAGCAATTAGCTGGTACACATATGGTTCCCTAACAGACAAAGGAAGTGGCGTAGGAGTCTTCGGACCTCGCACTAAATACTTCGAATCACTAGGGAAACTTACAAGTATCTTTCAGGCAGAAATATATGCAATAGAAAGATGTGCTCAATTTAATTTAAATAGGGGGTGCAAGAACCAAAGAATCGCTATCTTCCCCGATAGCCAGGCGGCTATTAAAGCAGTAAATTCGCCTATGATCAAATCCAAACTGGTCATGAAATGTATAGGTAAATTAAACAACCTAGGAAAATTCAATAAGATCACTCTGTACTGGGTACCCGGACATGCGGGCATACCAGGAAACGAGCAAGCAGATGACTTGGCCAGGAGAGGGGCAGCGTCCTCTTTCATCATGGGTCCAGAGCCTTTCTGCGGGCTCGGACCAGGAACAATGAGAATCCTGGTAAAAGAGGAAGAAAAGAAAACAAGAGATTTTTTCTGGGAAAAATGTTAAGGATTAAAACAGAGCAAAAAGGTGTTACGCCCTTACAACAAGAGGAGATTGGAAATTTGCAACGGTCTTAAAAGAAAAGATCTAAGAGTAATTTCGGGATTCCTGACTGGACACTGTAGACTTAGGAGACACTTGTGTAAAATCGGAATGGAAAGTGATAGCACTTGCAGATTCTTTCTGGAGTATGACGAAACTTCGGAGCATTTCTCGGGAGACTGCCCAGCTCTGACCCAAACCAGGCACATATATCTTGGCAATTACCAAGTGACAGAAAGGGCGGTGCATGCACTCAATCCTAAAAACCTAGTGGCCTTTTTCAAGGCAGTAGGCCTGTATGAGTTGCTGTAAGTCAACCACTGTTAGGGCACAATAGTCCTGTAAAGGTCGCAGTGCCTTCTTCCTAATAATGTTAATAATAATGCACCAACTTTTATGCAAGATATGGTCCGATGAACCCCAATGACTGGAATCTGAGTATTTCCTGTCCTATCTCTAAGAAATGAAACCCCGCTGTTTGCGCGAACTACCGCAGAATAAGTCTTCTTTCTATCGGATTCAAGATTCTGACGCGCTTATTGTGTAATAGACTGAAGACATTTACGGATTCACTGATAGGCAATATCAGTGTGGCTTCAAACCAAAAATGGTGACTAGTGACCAAAAATGCACATTACGCCAAATCTTGGAAAAGACCCGTAAGTTGAACAAAGAGAAACTACCTATTTATCGACTATAATGCCGCTTCGACACGCCGAAACGAGTAGCAATTTACATTTCTCCCAACCAACCAAAAAGCAGATTGGATCATTGTGAGTTAGTTGTAATTTTAGCAATTTACATTTCTCCCAACCATCCAACAAATACAATCATTGAATTCATATATGAAAATTTGGTCAAGTACACTGTTGAAGTATCGCGAATTCTCAAAATGGGTTACTTTAAAATTCCTTTAGTTTTAAGTGGGGATTTTAATATGAATATCGCATCTGATGCTGCACTACCTTTAATTAAGTTCCTCGACACAAAATTTTATTTAAAAATGTGCAACAGTCGCACTCAATGAACTACCAGATCAAAAACAGTAATTGACGCCGTGTTTTAAAAATTTATATGAATCAAATTTAAACTAGACTACTTGTTTCCTATTTAAGTTACCAGTAGCTTCTTGTGTCATTTGTTGAATGTGTAAACATGAACACTGAATAATATGTAATATAATATTTTACATTAAAAAAATAAATAATTTTTAAGCTTGGTAAAAAATAATAATTATCCTAATACTCATGATACTTTATATCCATTTCAATCGCTCGTAGGCACGCACATTTTTTATTTTTCAAAGAAGAATCGTTCTCCATCATCATTGACGCTCAAAGAGGTCAAGGCGACACAATGGTAATGATACATGAAACGATAAATTACATTTACGATATTTCGCAATACACTCTAAATTTGAAGGTACGAGTCAAACGAACTTTATGTAGATTATTCAAGAGTTGAACACTCTAAAATACATATTTTATTTACAGAATGTTTGTTATTAAATAAAATTGCTGACTAAATGTTACGCGATTTCTGGAGCATGTCCGATAATCTGAGTTACATCTTATTAATAGAACAATTTCTTAAAATTATAGGTAGTACGCTAAATGATCTTTTTACCGAAACTTGTTTTACAGGTACAATCAGCTCAATTTCAGCAATTTTTCAATGAATCCCATTAACATGTATATCAAATGGATGCAAAGATAAGTTGAATTTTGTTTATCGAATTGTTGCCAGAAATAACGTTTTACCAGTTCCCTCTGGCGCATCTAAGAAGAATAATGTAATAAAAACATGCCTTTATGCGAACTTAACGTTCTGCCAAAATTTTAAAACAATAGATAAAAAACTTTTGGAGATTTGAGGTTTCGCACAATCGGACATTAATTTACCTATATATCTTTTAAGCATATTAAAATTTTGAATTACAAGGAGTATTGTTGTCCAGTATTGGCATTCCTTGTTCGTCGATAATCGGTACAAAGATTTTTTTAACATCCCAAGATGCCAGTAGCAATGTACGACGCTCATTGTTGACATCAGCGCATAATCAATTTGAGCGAAAATCTCAGTGTCAACATTGTTTTCAATACCACATTCCTCATAATCCTGCGATAATTTCGAAGCCTTAATAACACAACATTCGAGTTTTCAAATTCCGCAAGTATCACTCAACCATTGAACAAGTAAATAGAGTCTATACATATGCGAGAACTACCCTGCAACGAAAAGAATACTGCACAGCTGCTTTTCTAGATGTATCACAAGCCTTTGATAAGGTGTGGCATCCTGGCCTGCTCTATAAACTGAAACGGTCTCTGCCTCACCACGCGTACAAAATTTTAAAGTCATACTTGGAGGATAGATACTTTGTGGTTAAAGTTAATGAAGTAATAACACACCTGGAGAAAAAAACCCCGGGGTACCGCAAGGCAGTGTCCTGGGTCCAGTGCTATATACATTGTTCACAACGGACTTACCTCTGTCAGAACATACATATACAGCTACTTTTGCAGATGACACTGTAATCATGGCAAAAAACGTAGATCCAAAGGAAGCATCCCGTAACTTGCAAGCCAACCTAAGAACCATAAGCAAGTGGCTAGATACATGGCGAATTAAAGTGAACGCACAAAAATCTGTGCAAGTTACTTTCACTCTTAGGAGAGGCATTTGTCCACCAGTCTACATAAACAACTGTCAACTGCAGCAAGCAGATAAAGCTAAATATCTAGGGATACTCCTAGACCGGCGGCTTACCTGGCGCGACCACATATTTACAAAGCGTAAACAACTTGGACTCAGACTTAGATCCCTTTATTGGCTTCTTGGGCCTAACTCATCTGTCTCAACAAAAAATAAAATACTTATTTACAAAGCAGTTTTAAAACCAATATGGACTTATGGTATTCAAATTTATGGTTCTGCATCCAGGACCAATCTGGAAATCCAAACTTCTCCGCCTTTGCGTAAATGCTCCATGGTATATAAACAATGCTATAATCCACCATGACTTAAGAGTACCAACGGTTCTTGAAGAAAAATTTGAAATCAGCAAAAACTACCGAATCCGACTATTCGCACATCCAAACCCACTAGCAGCACAACTAGTTAGCAACCTCACTAACACAAGAAGACTAAGAAGGTATCACCCAGAAGACTTAACCCACCGAACTGCCAATATTCGCCGTCGTCAATACTAAATTTATTTTTATTTTTGTTTTATGTAAGATTTAGTCTTTGGGCTAACTTACGCATGCCTCTTTAAATTAATTATATATAAGTATTACTGAATGTTTCTCGAAGAACAGATTGTATTTAATTAAATGGAGTTAAAAAAAAAAAAATTCGATTATATTTCAGCCCTCACGATTTACGCCATAAGTCCTTTATGTTCCTCAAAATGAATTGGACATTGTATGTTTAGGTCCAAAGTGTTTTTGTCTATAAGTATAACTAGCCTTCCCCCGGCGTTGCCCGGGTTACATTTTTTTTTTTTGTGTGGCACGATGGCTTAATTCATAAAATGTTGTGCTTTAATTTTCCCCCAGCGGTCATAAAGATAATTCAAAGTTTCCTAGAAAACCGATCCTTTGTCGTCCATTTTCGAAAAGCTTCACCAACGACTGTAAAAATCCCTGCAGGTTGCCCGCAAGGCTCCTGCCTTTCGCCTATACTGTATAATATATATACAGGCGACTTTCAAGCATTACCCTACTGCACCACGTCGATCTTTGCGGATGACACAGCTATCCTCTGCGCCGGGTCGTTTTCTGCAGAAATAACAAGTAACCTTCAAGTAGCATACGATTCTGTAGTCTCGTATTAATACAAGTGGAGAATTTTAGCAAATCCAGTAAAGGCAAAAGCCATATTTTTTGTCCAAAAACGCAAAGACATCTACGTCCCCACAGCTGATATCAGATTAGGGACGGTTAACGTAAAGTGGGAACCGAATGTCAAATATTTGGCCATCACTCTTGACAAGAGACTTAAATTTGTGGATCATATAAGCGACACTAAAAAAAAATTAATAGCTGTGGTTCGCTCTCTTTACCCCATTATAAATAGAAACTCGAAATTAAATTTAGAAAATAAAATGTTCCTGTTTAGGTCTATTTTCCAATCTGAAATGTTTTACGGCGCATTAGTATGGTCAGATATAGCAAAATGTCACATAAACCAGCTGCAGATAAGTCAAAATAAAATCTTGAAACTTATTCACAATCTCCCCTGGCATCACTCTACCGTTGAGCCAACACTGAAATGGTAGCTACTAGGTTATCATTTTTCTTCTAAATGTCACGAGTCAATATATCCTCATATTATTGATCTGGCTTAGCCACCTATCTGTAAGTTAAATTAAGGTTATCTTTAAGTTTTCAAAGGGGTTTTTCTCCATTATTTTCTCCCCAAAAGTGACGATTATTAAAATTATCATAAGTCACTCATCTATATTAATAACTAAGTAGAAAAGGTCCAGTAAATAGCCTGTACTCTTAACTTTTAACTAAATTACTATTCACAATACATTGTAATGATATCTAGAGTGAAATAAATGAATTGAATTGAAATATGTACATACATATGTCATATAGGTGGATCCATTTAAGGTACAACGATGAAATTTGGTGTTTATACGAGCGATAAACACCAATATAGATATAGAGAGAAGCATTATTGTAGATATTAGAGGTACATTAATATTGGTTGCGGCTTCACTTACGTAGGTCATCGAAAAGAAAACGTGGTAATTGTCCACCAGAATCGGAAACTACAACGAATTTTAAGAAAATTTCACCTTGAAACTATGTGTCTAAAATCAATTCCTAACTCCCGCTGCGAAGCATAAAGATTTCAAGTTGAAGTAATTTAAAATATCTTAAGGTACATATTTATAAAAAAAAAATAAAAAAAAAAATAAAAAAAAAAACATTTTCCAAATATGTAGGGTTTAATTCTGATTCATCTTTGTGTGTAACAAATTTTAGAAATTTTTTTTTTTTTTCAATTAAACAAAATTTTTTTTTTTATTTGACGAAATGAGTTGAGGTTAATTTAGGAGAGACATACGTTTAAAATTTCAGCAAGTGTTCGTGTGGGACGTTTGCAGTAAATGCAGGTTCAAAAAGGATGTTCCTATTATCGAAGTCAACAAAATGCATATTATTTATGCAATCGAAATTAATGCGAGTCTTCTTATAAGTTTAGTTGGGTCATATAATTTCACATAATAATACATAATTTTATTAATAGCTTTTTCGCGGACAGATTTCCTTTCATCGAAAAGCTTTGCTTACAAAATATTTTCTGTCATAGCGAAATTATTGCATCGTATCTTTTAGTGTAAGGTCCCCTTATGTTGAAAAGCATGGCATGGTTTTTTTGCAACCGCACTTAGCAACATAAAATAGTTCATGTAAGGTTATCTCAAATTCGGTAACATGATTTTGTTCTAAATACATTTTAACCTATCTATGGTATTTTTTGAGGAATGTATTAAGCTTTTTTATAATGTTCTTTTTATTTATTAAAACTTGACGCATACATCATATAAGGCTATCAATTTCCGAACTGGTAGAGTAAATTGTCATCGCTGATGATGTCATAACTTTATATTGTAGTAAATGGTGTGGCCGAGCGGTTGATTTGTGATGTTGGGGTTTATTTGGAATTAAAAATGAAAAAAATCAGTAATTACACTATAAAGTTAAAGTACTCTTTCACCCAGCTGACGCCGCCGCTAAAGCTGCCGTTTCAATAACTATTTACATGTTATTTGCCGTTGATTGCTTGTTGATTCGTTGTTTGCTGCAGTTTCAATAATGATTTTTAATTCTGCCACTATTGCTTTCTCTTCATCACCCGTAGATTGAGAAAATTTAAAATTTTCAAGTCTTTTAAACCTTTTTGTTCACGCTAAAACTCTTCGCTACTACTACCGCATTTTTCCAACCAAACTCTTTTTCGCGCGCTTTTTCTTTGTTTCCAGTTTCGCAGTCGGTGGCGCTGATATACACTCGTGGTTTTGGCTGCCGCATAAACGACTTTACACCCACGCATTCTGTCGTTCTGTCGGCTGTACTGAGAAATGCAGTTCTGCCAAACATCGCTGGGATAGGCAGCACGGTCCCAACCAGGGGCTCAGTGCACGATCGGAGCGAGGGTTCGGGGTGCCAGAGCACGTTCAGTTCAGGACTGATCGTAAATTAAATTTATGACTGCTAAGTGACGCCCTTTTCCATGCCACGCCTACTTTTATTCTATTGTCAAAATTGTCGACAAATAAAAAAAATGTTTTGGTTATTTAAAAAAAAATATTTATAAAACTTGTAAAAAGATGAATCAGAATTGAGCCCAACATCTTTGGAAACTGTGTTATTTTTTTTAATACCTTCAATACTTCAAAATACCTCAACCTGAAATCCAGCGGGAGCTAGAAATTGATTTTAGAAACATAGTTTCATGGTGAAATTTTCGTGGAATTTTTCATAGATTCCGATTCTGTTGAACGAGTTTTGCGAAAAAAAATAGACCCACCCTAATGGTCATAATAAAAGGAATAAAATATAGATAAGAATTTTAGCAGGCTATAAGGTCATTTTACATGATAAACATTCATGTACATATTGTAAAAAAAATCTTACAAGTGCCAGACACAAAATTTTAATACATACGATAATCTGAATTTAATTTAAGCATGCTGAAATTTCAGAACGTATTACGTTGAATGCTGTCAAATCTTCTTTTGCATATCCTTTTTTAGTGAGGATGTTACGGTATTCATCGAATTCTATGAATATATAGACAATGAAAAGGCGAACCAAAGAACGGACATATCTACATCGACTCTGATGCTGATCAATAATATATATGCTTAATAGTATCTGTCTCACATTTTTCTGTCTGTTGCATATATTTGCAAAAACTTAGTGTATGTAATGAGCACGGTAATAATAATCAATAAATAATTGAAAATTGCCATCAACAAACAAAAGTGATTCCAATTAGGGTTAACATTAAGTTTTAGTATTATAAGATTACATTGGATGCATTGTACGTTTATATCATTGCAAAGATGTGATGTCTAGATAGCTAAACTGTCTAACAAACTTCTAAATTCGTAATACTCAATTCCAGCGGTACCGCACCAAGGGCTAGTTTGAAGACTTTTAAGCTTCTGCTTTAAATCAGATTTAAAATAATAACGGCAGCTCCTCTGTCAAAACTATACGATTTACATTTAGAAGTTTGGAAATACTTACGAAGTCGAGGATCATTCCAGGATGTTGTTCGATCAATATGATTTATGAAATATACATCTCCAGACTCTGTAAATGCTTGTTCCCAACCTTCTGGTAATGGTCCCAAGTTGTCAGTAACTGGTGCAGGGTTCTTTGTTTTTAGCGATACATCCGCTGAGAAACATATAAGAGTATATGAAACATAATTAAAAAAACAAAAAGCTATATTGAGCTGATCAACTATAATACAAAGCGCTTATAAATATGTTGATAAGAATTATTTCTTTAAAACTTTAACGTCGATTGAGCTCGACCTTAACATAGCCTATCTGGGCAAAAAAATTCCATTAGTTTGAAAAAGCCGAAGTGAGCGTAGAAAATCTATATGGATATGACATCTATCTTCATACCAGATTAAGCAAGATATCTCAAAACTCGATACAAACAAAAAGATTGATGCTTAAGTGTCCTCGACTTTCAGATTGAGAAATCCATACTAGTTTTATTATAAATGAGAAAGCAACTCAGTCTGTCAGTTACCTCTTCATGCCTAAACCGCTGTTATTCTTTTTTTATTTATTTGTTACAACTACATAAAGTGAAACAGTTGCTTGACATATAATATAAGACCAAGTTACTCACTGAACATCTTATTTCTAAAACATAAACGCTAAAAAAGAGGAAAGTTACGACCACTCAGACCCGTTGGAGGATTTTTGTATGGTCCGACAATGCCTCGACTCACAACCATGGAGTGGTCCAAGCAGTCGCAATTACAAATCAAAAGAATAAAAATGAAAATATGAAATTACAATTTATTGAAGTTCAAAGATAACGTTAGCTTTTTTATGCAGAATATAGATGAGTCGAAAGAAAATAAATGAGAATATTAAAATAGATATAGCAGAGAGTATCATAACAAGCATAATTTGTTGTGCAAAAAGATAACCATAAAGGCACATAATATCGCGTGAAGAGAGATGGAACATTTAGAAATAGGGATTTTAGCAAAAATGGGGAATCTACTTCACCACAAAGAATCTTGTGCAGGAAAACGTCAGAAAGCATCGATCGTCTTGCAGACAGACTTGAGAGATCTATAAGTTTCAGTCGACTCACATATTGACGGAGATGTATATCAGAAGACCAATTTATGTTCCTTAAAGTAAATAGCAAAAACTTTTTTTAGACAGACTTACTACGATCTTGGTATCACATGATGCAAATTTTAAGATCGGACGAACAAGTGAAGTGTATAGAAGTTGTGTAGTGTAAGGCTCATCAAATTCCTTAGACCACCGCTTTTTAAAACCAAGAACACCTTAAGCTTTATTAACCATTAAAGCAATATGATTGTTAAAACTTAATTTTGTGTCCATAAGAAGGCCTAAAATATAAATACAAGTTTTCCTTCTTAGACTATGAATATCCAAAAAATAGGTCAAAATTAGAGGTTTCCTACGATGAAATGTCGAGCATTTACATTTAGAAATATTTAAATTAAAATACATAGTTTGCTAAACAACAAGTATGTAACGAATTCAAATCTGCTTGTAATAGACTATGTTGGGAAACATCAGAACATGACAAACATAATTTGACATCATCAGAATACATTAATGTATAAGCATGTTTTGTAGCTAAGGGGAGATCATATATAAATAATAAAAAAAAGTAATGGACCAAGATAACCTTGTGGAACCCTAGAATACGCATCTATAGTTTTTGATAAACTATTATTAAAAGGGACATTTGAGATCTACCTACAAGGTAATATTGTATCCATTTTACAAAAGAAGGTGGAAATCCTAAAGCATTTAATTTATACATAAGATGCTTATGGCAAACGATGTCGAAAGTTTTACTGAAGCCAGTATAAAGGACATCGGTCTGGCAGCCAGACAGAAAGCCTACCTCTAAAAAATACATGTTGAAATGGACTGACAACTGATACTAGCAATCTTTGCATTTGATCAGTAATATTTTTTTCAAACAATTTAGGTATAGCACTTAATATACCAATACCTCTATAAATCGAGACATCAGATTTACTGCCTTCAATGGGATAATAAAAGATTGTTTCCAAAGAATTGGAAATGTACATTGTACATAGTTTAAAAAGAAAAGATAAAGGAACACAAATGCACATTGTTTTAGTATACAACTAGGAATATTGTCATGGACTCATGAAAATTTAATAGATTTACGACTTGCTAACACATTTGACATGCAAATTACAGGACTTGATATAAAATCATAAGATGGGATCCTATAGAAAGGGATATGCATACTAGAATTAGAAGAAAATTTAGTGCAAGTAGATTGAAAGAAAGTAGCAAACAAATCCGATATCTGAGAATCAGAGGTTTCTTCATTACTATCAAGATAAAAATTTGAAGAGCAAGCCGTATTTTTACGCTTTATATTAACAAAGCTAAAAAAGCTTTTCGGATTACTGCGCACACTATTTTTAACTGTGTTTGTATTTTTGAAAAGGCGCGATTTAATTTTTTAATTGACAGAGACTTCGGGAGAACCAAGGTGAACTAGACACTGTTGCGTAAGAAATACACCTGTCAAAGTACTTGAAAATAGTCGAATATAAAATATTCGATGCCATCTCAATATCAGGACAATACTCGATAATCGACCAATCAGCTATGAATAATAACTGGTTTAACTTAATGTAGTTAGTTTTCTTAAAACATCTTACTCGATGAAGTGATTTAACATTATCACCTGAATAGTGAACTTTATCGAGCTGAAAAGATAACTCAAAAGTAGGATGATAACTATCTTCTTGCAGTGTTATTGAAGGAATCCTGTTGACGGATACGCTAAAACAATTGTCAACAAATTTGTATGAACCAACTTGTATTAATTTTAGTGTAGAAATACAGTAAATTAAATGTTTAATATTGGCCTAGCGCGTTAAATCGGAAAGTTCGTTATATCGAGTACTCAATTTAGCACTCAGTTTCATAAACATAAATGCAAGTGGAATCAGTAAAAATTAAATTCATGCTCGCCCTACATTTTTGTTGGCGTACGTTCGTTCAAGCTAGACTTAAATCAGGAAATAGAAAATTTTAAAGTTTTACTCCTCCTACTGTTTCATTTAAATAAGCCTCTCGGCGCAATTAATTTATTAAAGTTTATTCCAACACTATGCCAGTTGTTCGATAAATCCGCGCAAGACCTACTTATAAAGTGTAATTTTTTTGTAAAACTTGGTGGCTTAGAGACTCTTAGAGAACAGCAGATTTTCAATTTCAACAGCCGGATGCCATTTTGTTCTCAAAGGGCGATAATGGGTTAGGTTTTTGTTATTTTTTAAAACTTGTAAATAGCAGATCAGAATACGAAATAGAGCACGCGAGAGAGAAGATTCGGTTAGTAACTTCTCTCTATTAATATTTTGTTATTGCAATAATCCACCACCTTTTGCATAGATTTTGTTTGCATTTCTTTTGACCGCTTGCATTAGAAATGCGTTTTTAGTTGCGATTCCGTCCCCACCGCCTTAAGTACATTTCGTCTCCGCCGCCTTATACTCGAATGCAGATCGCTGCTTAGTACGCCGCGCCAGCAACTGAATATATTGTTGTTTTTTGCTATGCTCCAACGTATTGTTGATGGACGCATTTAAATACATTTAAGCTTAGTTTTTGTTTATTATTAAGTGCGATTAATAATAATTTGTGCAACCTGCGTCGCACGGTACTTTATTTATATATATATTGAGTTCGACGAAATGAACAAATCAATAAACAATTAATTATATTAAAGCTTAAAGAGTGTTTTTGACCAAAGATGGCTGTGTGTTTAAGTATATTTTAAGTACGTTGCGCCAATAATTTAGTGGACTCATTTTGTTTTAGTAGGTATTTATTATTAAGTGAATAAATACGATGGTGCGTCTTGCTCCGCGGCACCATAAATCTGTGAACTGTTCGAAGTATTGAACCCTACGCACAAATTTAGGAAACAGAGCTTTTACATAAACATTTGCTTAATGTGTCTGCGCTTCGATCGGAAGTATTTCGCAACACAGAGAGGCTGGACGTATTTAATTGACAGCTGAGGATTGGTGGTATAGAAAGCTGACTCACTGGACACTTGCTAGATCGAGATTTGGTGCGTATATAAAGTGAGTTATATGCATCGATTCTGTGTGTTTGTTCTATTTTTAGAGTGTGAACCCAGCAACACCAGCGAATAGGTCTCTAGTGCAACAGCTGTGACGCCGTCGCCGCTTCTTTACTGGCGCCACCGGTGAAGCAACATTTTGGTACTTCGAGCCGGATCCGGGAAGTGGTGAAGTGAGTGCGTGTGTGACATAAAATTTACTAATTTCTCGTAATTTTATTCGGAAAAATTTAGCTCTTAGTTTTTTGGAAAAGGGAAAAGCTAATATGGTTGTTTATTCAATCGAATTTTACATTCCACATATCGAAAGTTTCCACTTTTAAATTTGGACTCTCTAAAGTGTGCCTTTTCGTGTTATATATATATTTAATAAATTGGAATGCTATTTACTAATTTCGCGCGGATTTTTAAGTATATAAAAGCGTAATTTCCATTAACTATGCATTTTCACTCAGCTTGCAAATAGCAACGGAATTTGTTGTTGCTTTGCAATTTTTAATTCTCGTTCTTTTCGTTTGAACACAGCTGCAGCAGTGACAGGTCCAGGGTTTGAATTTGCTCGACTATTTTCAATTCATTTGTGATTGGTTAACTACGAAGAATTCAGCAAAAGCAGAAAGCAAAAGCCAAAAGAGAGATAAGAAACTGTTTGCTTCAGTTAACTGTGAATTTGTCATTGCTTACGCAGTTAAGCACAGCATTCGTTTTGAAAACCGTTGCTTTTGCTGTAAGCAGTAAGTCGTTCCTCATATTTTTTTTTTTGCTTTTGCTGCAAGCAACAAGTCGATCCATATCGTTCTTTTTGCTTTTGCTTAATATTTTTACTGTTACTGTCGCAGCAGCAGTTGCAGCAGAGTTTGAAAAAATTTAGCTTAACTTAAAATCAGGAAGTCACCAGCACTTAGTTGTGTGTCAATTGTGTAAAGATCTATACGAAAATATGTCGCCGTGTGTAAGTCGAAAAATTATTGAAAATTATTTTTCTGTGGTAAACGATCGAGCAATATGCAAGCTTTGCTCTCATACACTAAAAAGTGATTGTGTTTTAAATTTAAAAACTCATATAATAAAAGTACACAAAATAAATGAGAATGAGTTTACAAATGTTGACAATAGTGTATCGGATTCAGGAAACACAAATGCAAAAAAATTCAGGAAGCAAATAATTCAAATCGACAGAGGATAGTATTCCGTTTAATATTTTAAACTAAGATAATTTTAAAAATATTATCGATCCTATTTGTCACGAACTTAGCATAAAACTCGGAAAAAATTTCTGTCTTAACAGTAACAATTGTAAAAAAGTTTTAAAAGTTGTTTCGGATAACATCAGAGATGTCATAAAAACCGAACTAAAGCAAATTCAATCCCACATACTAGGGATGGTGGAGCTAAAAGGTGTATGCGCAACTTCTTCAAGAAAATTAGCAACGGAGATAAGTAAATACAACATAAACTTGAGCCAAATAGTTTCAATTACGTCGGATAATAGGGCAAATATGATTAAGACAACGAAAATTTTGTCACACTGCAGTATTTTCGAAGACGGACCCGACAGACACGATACTGATGATGGGAACGATATTTATTTAAAAAACATTCAAATGTTCGAAGATTCTTTAGAAATACACTTGGGCGATATTCAAATATGTCGCTGTGCGCCACATACAGCCCAGCTTTGTGCATTAGATGTAACAAGGAACAACGAAATAAAAAACTTATTACTTAACTGCAGGAACATTGTGAAATTTATTAAGAAACCATCAAACGGCTATCGAGATATTTTTGAACTTAAAAACTTAACGGTGCCCCATCTCGATTGTCCAACGAGATGGGGATCCACCTACAATATGATAGCATCGCTAAAAAAAAGCTTAAAATATTTTAATAAATATTGAACATTGAAACTATATTATTAGTTAAACTTAACAGTACTCATTTAGATGAAGAAATTGAAGCTTTGCCATTGTTTGAAGATGAAGACTGACGAAACATAGTTTTAAGATTATATTTATGTTTTTATTTAAAGATAACCAAGTTATATTGTTTGATTTACATATTTTTAAGATGTTGACTAAAGACTATATTATATTTAATTTGGTTGATATTTAAAAGGATTCAATTAATTTGTTTCTTCCTTATAACTAAAAAAAAATTGTATATGCAAACTGTTCCTTCTTTCATAATTTAAAACTATAAAATCCATACAAGAGAAGAATAAAAATATCATTTAAATTCACTGAATTCACAATCTGAAAGAATTTGAATTAAACTTACTTTTTTTTATTTTATTTATTTATTTATTTTTTTTTTTTGACACAAATAAAACAACAATTTTTAATTTCATGCAAATAATGTATTAAACATAAATATAAAATATAATATATAGATATATGCATCTATTGGTTTCAAGTTAAGCAAACCTTTTCTAATTCTGCTTTAAGCAAAAGCAAAAAAATATAAGGGTCGACTTATTGCTTGCAGCAAAAGCAATAAAAAGATATATACATGTATTGGTTTCAAGTTAAGCAAACTTTTTCTAATTCTGCTTTAAGCAAAGTCAAAAAAAATATAAGGAACGACTTACTGCTTACAGCAAAAGCAACCGTTGTCAAAAACAATGCTGTGCTTGACTGCTTAAGCAAAAACAAATTCGTTTTTGGCTTTGGTTTTCTACTTTTGCTTCGTTGTTGATATCTTACTAAGCAAGCATTTGAAGACGCAGTTTTCTAAGTTGCTGAAAAAAAAGTAAGCAAAGCAAATATTTATGTGCTGTTGCTATTATCAAGCAATCAATTCAAACCATGGACAGGTCAACGCACTCGTTTTAAAAACTGTTGTTGTGCATAGCTCTAATAAAATAATTAGTTCATTACAGTGCGAGCAAAAATTATTCGGCAAATTGAAAATTTTAAACTAGTATTTTTTTCTCTTTGCGGAAAAAAGTAAATTAAAGTTAATAAATGTTTTGTAGTTTGTGAAAATTAATGAAACAAGATTTTATTTTCTTTTCTTTTATTCTTTAAAAATAAAATTAATCCCTCTTTACATATAGAACTAGTATCGCGTTCAATTATAGCAACAACAACAGTAGGCATATTCAAACAAATTGTTTTTATTTATTTACGGTGAGCTTAAAGTTAAAACTTAGCAGCTAACAATTTGATTTATAGCATGACAACTTAGGCTTCAGCTATGTCTAATATAATAGGTGGAGCTATGATTAAATCTAATTGGTTTATGAATTAATATATATAAATAGTATATACAACTTTTTTGAGTTTACAGATTTACATGTTTTTGTTGTTTTTTTTTTTAGATTTTATGATATAAATTTGTTTTTTAAGGAAGTTAATAAGTAACTTAAGGTCATTTACCGATGGTGTTTTAAGTATGTTTAATAAGTTGTTGTTAGGGAAATGTAGGTTGCGTTCTATTGTTAGGGAAGGACATTGTAATAGAACATGTTCTATGTTTATTGTAATGTTGCTCTGACAGAGTGGGCAGTATTTGGAGATATTTTTATTTAAGTATTGTTCGTTTGTAAGTTTAGTGTGTCCGAGTCTAAGATTAATGAGTTTTGTTTGGTCCAGTCTCGATAGATCTTCTTGTTTTGTGTGTTTTAAAAAGTTAATAAAGTCTGTTTTATTATAGTTTAAATTTTTATACCAATTAGAGCATGAGTTGTGGTTTTGTAGCTGTATTGAGTTGGTTTTTGTAGTGTTTGTTAATATCGGTGTGAATTTCTTTGCTGATTTGGCGTTAGCATCGGCAAAATCATTGCCCTTGATGTTTATGTGACTCGGTATCCAAATAATTTTGAATTTATTGGAGTACCGCATCAGGAGTGTTCTAATTGTCTCTGCGTAGAAGCTGTGGTTTTCTATATTTTTTATCGATTTTAATGCAGATAAGGAATCGGAACATAATATGAACTTTCCGTTTTTTGCTTGAAGAATTGTAATTGCTTCAAAAAGGGCTATTATCTCTGCAGAGTATATGGACGTGTATGCAGGTAGGATGCCAATTTTTATAACCGATTGTTCCGTTGTGATGGCGTATGACGTGTAATGTTCAGATTTTGATCGATCTGCTGGGAGTGGTAGTTTTTGAAGGCTAAAAATTTTTGGTGGAAAATTGATGGATTTGTAAAATTTATAGTATAACTAGCTGTACCCGGCACGCTTTGCTGTGCCCAGTAAAAATTATTTTCATCACACAATATATTCTCCTCCTACTCGACTCCAAGCACTTCTCTACTTCTTTCAGCAATATTTAAAACCGATAAATCAAATAACTTTTTTTGTATCTTTTAAACTAAGAAACTTTATTCTCTTTTCTTAACTTGATTACTTCATCCGATCCCATTAACATGTATACCAAATTTCATCCATATACTTCAAATGGATGCAAAGATATGTTGAATTTTTTTGTATCGTTTGTATGGGGGGTGGGGCATAGCCCCCTCCGATTTTGACCAAACTTAACACGATTACTTTTCCCGATCCCATTAACATGTGTAATAAATTTCGTCCCGTACTTCAAAAGGATGCAAAGATATGATGAATTTTGTTTATCGCTTGTATGGGGGGTGGGGCATAGCCCCCTCCGATTTTGACCAAACTTAACACGATTACTTTTCCCGATCCCATTAACATGTGTAATAAATTTCGTCCCCGTACTTCAAAAGGATGCAAAGATATGATGAATTTTGTTTATCGCTTGTATGGGGGGTGGGGCATAGCCCCCTCCGATATTGACCAAACGTAACACGATTACTTTTCCCGATCCCATTAACATGTGTAATAAATTTCGTCCCCGTACTTCAAAAGGATGCAAAGATATGATGAATTTTGTTTATCGCTTGTATGGGGGGTGGGGCATAGCCCCCTCCGATTTTGACCAAACTTAACACGATTACTTTTCCCGATCCCGTTAACATGTGTAATAAATTTCGTCCCCGTACCTCAGATGGATGCAAAGATATGATGAATTTTGTTTATCGCTTGTATGGGGGGTGGGGCATAGCCCCCTCCGATTTTGACCAAACTTAACACGATTACTTTTCCCGATCCCGTTAACATGTGTAATAAATTTCGTCCCCGTACTTCAAAAGGATGCAAAGATATGATGAATTTTGTTTATCGCTTGTATGGGGGGTGGGGCATAGCCCCCTCCGATTTTGACCAAACTTAACACGATTACTTTTCCCGATCCCATTAACATGTGTAATAAATTTCGTCCCCGTACCTCAAAAGGATGCAAAGATATGATGAATTTTGTTTATCGCTTGTATGGGGGGTGGGGCATAGCCCCCTCCGATTTTGACCAAACTTTACTCGAACACTCTCCTGAATGAACTGAAGATTGTCTGTGAATTTCAGCTCAATCGGTTGGATGGTTTTGCTTCCTATAAGGAACATACATACATACATACATACATACACACATAGATATATACAAGATTCATTTTTATATATATAGATTACTAGCTGTACCCGGCACGCTTTGCTGTGCCCAGTAAAAATTATTTTCATCACACAATATATTCTCCTCCTACTCGACTCCAAGCACTTCTCTACTTCTTTCAGCAATATTTAAAACCGATAAATCAAATAACTTTTTTTATCTTTTAAACTAAGAAACTTTATTCTCTTTTCTTAACTTGATTACTTCATCCGATCCCATTAACATGTATACCAAATTTCATCCATATACTTCAAATGGATGCAAAGATATGTTGAATTTTTTTGTATCGTTTGTATGGGGGGGTGGGGCATAGCCCCCTCCGATTTTGACCAAACTTAACACGATTACTTTTCCCGATCCCATTAACATGTGTAATTAATTTCGTCCCCGTACTTCAAAAGGATGCAAAGATATGTTGAATTTTGTTTATCGCTTGTATGGGGGGTGGGGCATAGCCCCCTCCGAATTTGACCAAACTTAACACGATTACTTTTCCCGATCCCATTAACATGTGTAATAAATTTCGTCCCCGTACCTCAGATGGATGCAAAGATATGTTGAATTTTGTTGTATCGCTTGTATGGGGGGTGGGGCATAGCCCCCTCCGATTTTGACCAAACTTAACACGATTACTTTTCCCGATCTCATTAACATGTGTAATAAATTTCGTCCCCGTACTTCAAAAGGATGCAAAGATATGATGAATTTTGTTTATCGCTTGTATGGGGGGTGGGGCATAGCCCCCTCCGATTTTGACCAAACTTAACACGATTACTTTTCCCGATCCCATTAACATGTGTAATAAATTTCGTCCCCGTACCTCAGATGGATGCAAAGATATGATGAATTTTGTTTATCGCTTGTATGGGGGGTGGGGCATAGCCCCCTCCGATTTTGACCAAACTTAACACGATTACTTTTCCCGATCCCATTAACATGTGTAATAAATTTCGTCCCCGTACTTCAGATGGATGCAAAGATATGATGAATTTTGTTTATCGCTTGTATGGGGGGTGGGGCATAGCCCCCTCCGATTTTGACCAAACTTAACACGATTACTTTTCCCGATCCCATTAACATGTGTAATAAATTTCGTCCCCGTACTTCAAAAGGATGCAAAGATATGATGAATTTTGTTTATCGCTTGTATGGGGGGTGGGGCATAGCCCCCTCCGATTTTGACCAAACTTAACACGATTACTTTTCCCGATCCCATTAACATGTGTAATAAATTTCGTCCCCGTACTTCAAATGGATGCAAAGATATGATGAATTTTGTTTATCGCTTGTATGGGGGGTGGGGCATAGCCCCCTCCGATTTTGACCAAACTTAACACGATTACTTTTCCCGATCCCATTAACATGTGTAATAAATTTCGTCCCCGTACTTCAAAAGGATGCAAAGATATGATGAATTTTGTTTATCGCTTGTATGGGGGGTGGGGCATAGCCCCCTCCGATATTGACCAAACTTAACACGATTACTTTTCCCGATCCCATTAACATGTGTAATAAATTTCGTCCCCGTACTTCAAAAGGATGCAAAGATATGATGAATTTTGTTTATCGCTTGTATGGGGGGTGGGGCATAGCCCCCTCCGATATTGACCAAACGTAACACGATTACTTTTCCCGATCCCATTAACATGTGTAATAAATTTCGTCCCCGTACTTCAAAAGGATGCAAAGATATGATGAATTTTGTTTATCGCTTGTATGGGGGGTGGGGCATAGCCCCCTCCGATTTTGACCAAACTTAACACGATTACTTTTCCCGATCCCGTTAACATGTGTAATAAATTTCGTCCCGTACTTCAAAAGGATGCAAAGATATGATGAATTTTGTTTATCGCTTGTATGGGGGGTGGGGCATAGCCCCCTCCGATATTGACCAAACTTAACACGATTACTTTTCCCGATCCCATTAACATGTGTAATAAATTTCGTCCCCGTACTTCAAAAGGATGCAAAGATATGATGAATTTTGTTTATCGCTTGTATGGGGGGTGGGGCATAGCCCCCTCCGATTTTGACCAAACTTAACACGATTACTTTTCCCGATCCCGTTAACATGTGTAATAAATTTCGTCCCCGTACTTCAGAAGGATGCAAAGATATGATGAATTTTGTTTATCGCTTGTATGGGGGGTGGGGCATAGCCCCCTCCGATATTGACCAAACGTAACACGATTACTTTTCCCGATCCCATTAACATGTGTAATAAATTTCGTCCCCGTACCTCAAAAGGATGCAAAGATATGATGAATTTTGTTTATCGCTTGTATGGGGGGTGGGGCATAGCCCCCTCCGATTTTGACCAAACTTAACACGATTACTTTTCCCGATCCCATTAACATGTGTAATAAATTTCGTCCCCGTACTTCAGAAGGATGCAAAGATATGATGAATTTTGTTTATCGCTTGTATGGGGGGTGGGGCATAGCCCCCTCCGATTTTGACCAAACTTTACTCGAACACTCTCCTGAATGAACTGAAGATTGTCTGTGAATTTCAGCTCAATCGGTTGGATGGTTTCGCTTCCTATAAGGAACATACATACATACATACATACATACATAGATATATACAAGATTCATTTTTATATATATAGATTGTGTAAATTAATGTTAATTATTTCTGAATTAAATTGCCAAAACGGCTGGTTGGGCTTTATTATTTTAATTGGATTGAATGGAGTGTTATTCGCTATACAGAATTGAATGGCTCTTTTTATTATTGCCCTGCTTAGGTAGGGTTTTATTATTATTTTTTGAAGTAGCGAGTTTGAAGAAAGCATTATGTTTTTTCCTAATTTGCTTGTTAAGTAGTCTCGTCTTTGTGTAATGGTTTCTATAAAGGATTCTGCAATAAGATTGCTTGTCGGGGTTGCTCTGAAGGCTCCTAGAGCAATTCTTGTTGCACTGTTTATAATTGTTTGTATTTTCTATATGTGTGTTGTTAGGGCATTACCATAGAAAACAAGTCCATAGTCAATTTTTGGTATTAAGGTACTTTTAACGTATGATATAAGTGTAGCAGTATTACAGTTGAATTTGGTAGACGACAGTCATTTTAATATGTCTAAACGTTTGTGAAGTGCTGGAATTAAATCATCTATATGTGAGTTCTCCTTGTAGTTTTTATTTATAGTAAGCCCTAACAATTTTAGTTTGTTTACTTGGGGTATTGTGGAATTGTTCGTTAAAATTTGACTATTGGTGTTATGTTTTCTACAAATATGGATATGCTTGTTTGGAAAGAGTATGGCTTCGGATTGTAGACATCAGTTTTGAATGTTGTGAAAAAGACCATTTAAGTTGACTAAAGATGATTTGCTTTTGTTGTGGTGTATTAAAAAATGGAAATCGTCAGCAAAAGCACAAAAGCTTATGTACCTTTGTTGCTCTATGATATTTGCTAGTTTGTTGTACGATATCAAGAATAAAACTACAGAAATGGGTAATCCCTGTGGTATTCCATTGTGTAGAGCGTATGTTTTTGACGTAGTGGTTCCAATTCTGCTTTTAATTTTCCTGTTTGTCAAAAAATTGTTTATAAAATTATATATTTTAGGTCATATTTTCCATTCTTTTAGCTGATTTACAATAGAAAGCCTTAGAGAAATTCAATGATATGATAGAGGTATGGCGCTTTGCAGCAAGGGAACTCGTTATCTGTACATATAGTAAGTTATCAGTAACGGATTTACCTTGTTTAAAACCTAACTGATTCGGGTGAATTAATTTATTACTGGTGAGATACCAGCACATTCTTTTGGCTATTATTTTATCTAAAACTTTACTTAAACATGAGTTAAGTGAGATTGGCCTGTACGAGTTTATTGCTGACTTGTTGCCCTTCGGCTTAAGGATAGGGATTAGAAGGCTAGTTTTGTAAGTTTGTGGTATGAAGCTATCAAATATATTATTGAAATGATCTAATATTCTTTGTTTTAGAGTTAGAGAACAATTTTTGATCATAGGATAGGAAATTCGATCTTGTCCTGGTGTTTTACCAGAAAGTGTATTCACTGCAGAAAGAAGTTTGATCATGGTTATTTTCCCTTCGATGACTTGAACTGTTTGTGATGTTGTATTGTTTGATGGCTGGGAAACTACCGAGTATTTCTTAAAACAGAATTCTGATGAAAAATTGGCATCTTCGGACTCATTTTGCCAGTGGAGGGCAAATGCATTGGCTATCAATTGTTTATCTGTTATATACTGACTGGAAAGTGGATCTTGAATACAGTAAATGTGTTTCGATGGATTTAAACCGCAGAAACGTCTGATGTTTGACCAGGTTTTAGAAATGGGTGTATTCGGGTTTATTTTTTTTTAGAGGACAGTTTTGATAATTTAATTTGACGACGATATTTTGCATTTGCTTTTTTAAATGCGATTATATTTACTTTTATTCTTTTTTGAGATCTGAAAGCTGTTTGTTCCACCAAGGAACATTGTGCGGCAGTCTTGATGTTGACAATTGCGGAATGCTTACGTGGGCAGATTGAAGAATTATTTTGTTAATAATGGCAGTTTCTTTATTTATGTTGTTTGATGTGAGAAGTTTTCTGTTTAAACAATCTGTGAGGTCATTGAGTTTAGGCCAATTTGCTTTGTCTATTTTAAAGAATGGATTTTTTTTTAACTGTGTAACTGCAATTTTGGAAAAGTGATAAGGTTATAGGAAAGTGGTCACTACCATTAAGGTCATCAGATATGGACCAGCTAGTCTCGGTTATGATGTCCGATGTGCAAAACGAGAGGTCAATATGTGCGTAGGTGTTGTGAGCAGTAAAATGTGTTGATTTGTCGTTGAGTAGAATAAAATTTGAGTTTTTAATGAATTTGGCTATTGTGTTGCCTTTTTTGTTGGTTTTATGGGATCCCCAATGTTGGTGCCAACTATTGAAATCCCCGAATATAATTGTGTTCTGATAGCAATTAAGGACGTTAGTTAAGTTTGTCAGATTAAAATTTTGGTTCGGTGGAATGTAAGTTGAAATTATTTTAATCTTCTTTTTAGAAGTGACTTCAACGCAAATTGCATCAAAATCATTCTGTAAAATGATTTCTTTGGTTTGTAGTGATATGTGTGAAAGGATAGCCACTCCGCCATAGTTGAGGTGTTACGGGAATGGAGTTTATAATTTATTGGGAATGGAATTTTGTTTGTGCATTTCAAATGGGTTTCTTGTAATGCTATTACTTGTGGATGTTGTTTTTTAATGTTGTTTTTTAAGCTTTAAGAAGAGTGCTTTGATTGCTAGACTTATCTTTTTTTATATAGGCTAAGTTTTAAACCTGATGTAATTTCCGAAGTGTATGTAGATGATGATGGCTAAGTGTCAGATGTGTATGTGGATGATGGTGGTAGAGTGTCCATTTGATCGTCCTGTACGATATGCCTTGAAGCCATTGTAGATTCGGCTGAGTTTCGTGTTGATTTGTTGTTGTTGTAGCTACTGTTTTTCTTGTTTGCCTGAGTTTGTGCATTTGGTGTATTTTTAGATTGCTCCGTTGATGTTACATTTGCAAATGATGTGGTTGGTCCTTAGTTTGTCTCTGATAGTAAATAGACTTAGCTGTTTTGTGGTCTACGTTATTTTTGGATTTTATTGCTGAAAGTTCAACTTGTTTACATTATTCTGGGCATTTTTTATCTAGAGAACTGTGATCGTTAGCGGTATCTGGATTATATTTGCAATTTATGCAGCTTTTGTTGTTGGTGCATAGCTCGGCTTTCTGCTCGCAGAATTTGAGGAACTATTCTGCGAGTCCCGTTAGCTTGGGGAACCAGACGGGTCGCAGGTTGCGGATAGCGAACGGCCATACCGAACTGAACCACAGTATATTAACTTAGAACAGGCTAAGCCGGTACTAAGACATACTATGATTCAAGCTCGGTTGTGGTTAGCTCTTGAATAAGCGGTAGCAAACAGAGAGCCCCGGACAATAAGCGGGTGTCTGCTGCTGCAGCACTGACAAGACGCTTGAGATGACGTCTTCCCTAAAAGCTTGCATCTCAATATCTTTCTTATCCTCTGCTTCTTTACTTCTTCATACTCACTACCCACATCTATCACCTTCCATTTATAAGTTCCTCCCCCAAACCCAGAGTGTTATGCGCACCGTGCTCATTGGGTTTAGTTTTGCAGCCGGGGGTAAACCAGGCTGTATTCACACGGAGCCTCTCCGATACCTGGCCGCCTCGGAGAGTAACTAAGGCCTTGCCGTGATACTGGGGGCTATGTCACGGTGGACCTCAACACCCCTACACTCGTGGGAACCATATGGCTACAAACAATTTAAAAAAACTAATGCGGGACAATACCGCAACTCAAATCGCTGACAGGCTGGATATTACTGTCACGGATGAGGACCTTCTAGGCAGGTCAACGCCTAAAAAGAACTTGAGTAAGGGCGACGAAACGCCCAAGCGTCCTGCTGAGCGGCAAAGACCAGCCAGAACTCAGGAAGAGGCTGCTACCACAAGCACAGGTCTTGTTAGCGGCCAAACCCTGAGGGCGGTCCAACCTGCGTTACAGCGGAAGGAACGCGAAACTCAACCCCGACCTGGGCACGGAGAGCCCGGAGGCCCTGGAGACCCACTCAAAAAGGGACTGAGTGGGGCCGGGTATAAATGGTACCTCCGATACCTAAAAAAGGGTTTCAAACCGGAGGAAGCCAGGAAGAAAGCGCTCGAACACACGGTTCAGCCTGTAGAAAAGATGGATAGCACCAACGCGCCAAAGAAAAGGGCACAAACCACGCCCCCAAACATGGCGGAGCCCAAACGGAGCAAGGGCAACCAACCCACGGCGAAAAGCCGCAGAGACGGACCCAGCTATGCTGATCAGGCTAAAGGCATCAAGATTGCGGTTCTTCCACGCACTTACCCTGAAGTCATCCTATCCCGGGAAGACTTAGGTAAGGTGGAAGAAGCACTCATGGCTACCATGATGCAAGGCTGGTCAGAACAGCTAGGGTTCAATGGAATCCACTTTCGGTCAGGCTTGATACTGATCGACTGTAGAGGACCAGGGCTCTGCGAGCTGGCTCAGGGAGGTTGTGCCCAAAATGACGGTGTTGGGGACACCAATGATGACGTGTAGTGGGGATGAGATACCCAGTATGCACATAGTCACCATCTACCTGCCGAGAAGTTCTGGGAAACAACCAGAAGAACTCTTCAAGCTGGTAAAAATCCAGAACGCTGAGCTAAACATCAGCGCATGGAAGACACTGCGGTGTAAAGAATCAGGAACCGGCAGGCTGATCACGATCGGAATCGATGAACAGTCGATGAAGGCTATCCAAGCCCGAAATAATAAAATAAATTATCGTTTCGGGAAGATAGCTGTCCATATACACCGGAAAGGGAGAAGGAAGAAATTAACGATCCAACGGGTATGTCTGTAAACGTACTGTCACCAATTGAGGTACAGGCAGTACGGGAAGCACCACCCGAGAAGGAGTCGGAAATCGACCTTCTCCCAGGCGAGCTGGACTCGTTTGAAGACAACAAGATTGCATTGTTGTACGATGACACGCCAATGTCGGAGGAGGAGGCTGTCTCCCTTCCAGATGAGGGCGATGGGTCTATGAGCCCGTTACTGTAGTCAAAATGACTGCAAGCACAAAGATGGCACAGGTCAATCTCCACCATGCGAGAGCAGCATCTGCTGTGATCGCCAGATTGACCGCCAGGTTGGACCTGGGCCTAGTGCTAATCCAGGAACCCTGGATTTATAAAGGATGTATTAGAGGACTGGGCACTCAAAACACACAGGTAATTTGGGATGTCAGATCTGACAAACCAAGAACATGCATCTTAATGAGTAAGGATATAACATACACTTGCTTTTCAGAATTCCTCACAAAAGATCTGGTCGCTATCCAATTAAAACTGGATATTGGCGGGACCCTACGTGAGGTGGTGATCGCGTCTGGATACCTTCCAGGCGAGCAGGCTGAACCTCCAACCAAAGAGATGGAGGAACTAGTGCAATACTGCCAAACACAGAATCTACCGCTGGTAATTGGATGCGACGCCAACGCACATAACCGTGTGTGGGGAAGCACCAATACAAATAAAAGGGGTGAGTACCTGCTAGAATTTGTCTTACAAAACGAGCTACATATATTGAATGTAGGAAATACTCCTACCTTTGTCACTAGGGCAAGACAAGAGGTGATTGACATCACCTTCTGCAACGCCCTTATGACAGATTTTATATGTAACTGGAGAGTATCAGAGGAGCCATCTATGTCAGATCATAGGATCATACTATTAGACATAGAAGGGGCTTCTAGTTTCAGGAAAATCATTAGGAATCCCAGACGCACTAACTGGGAAATGTATGAGACTAACCTCAAGAGCAACTTGGTGGAATTAAACAATCACAAGAAAGCCAACTCACCACTAAACTTAGAAATAATGGTGGACGGCTATAATGCAGCTATAATTGATGCATACCATCAAAGCTGCAAACAAAAGGAAGTCAGGTCAGCAAAAGACACTTCCTGGTGGAACAAAGATTTAGAGAAACTTAGGAAAATAGTAAGAAACCTATTTAATAAATCTAAGCGCACTGGAGACTGGTCACAGTACACGACCAGTCTTACTGAATACAACAAAAATATACGAAAGGCAAAGAGAGATAACTTTCGAAAATTTTGCAGTAACATTGCAGATACAAGTCCCGCAACTAGAATTTTTAGAGCTCTCTCTAAAACTAAAACAGTTCAAGGACTCTGCATAAAGAAGCCAGACGGTACTTTTACGAAAGACGAGGAGGAGAAAGCACGCTTTCTACTCGCAACTCACTTTCCAGAATGCATTCCCATTCTGCAAGATGAAATACCAGAATACTTACATCAGGGAAACACCAGAAGACCAAACTGGAAACTAGCAAGCGATATTTGCACGGTAGATAGGATAAGATGGGCCATCGGCTCATTCAAACCTTTCAAATCCCCCGGGGACGATGAAATATTCCCAGCATTGCTACAGAGGGGACTAGACCTCCTAATAGGGCCAATGCTGAAAATGTTCAGAAGTAGCCTGGCGCTCGGTTATATACCTATGTGCTGGAGGAAAGCAAAGGTAGTGTTTATCCCTAATGCGGGCAAGAAAGACCCCTTCTCACCTAAGTCCTTCAGACCAATAAGCCTTACCTCTTTTATGCTGAAGACCTTAGAAAAGCTAGTGGATAACCACATCAGGACCACTTATCTGATTAAAGAACCACTTCACAGAAATCAACATGCATATAGGTCTGGCAGATCCACTGAAACTGCCCTATACCAGTTAGACACCCTCATTCGTAATGCCGTAAAGGACAAAGGAACAGCCATTTGTGCCTTCATGGACATCGAAGGTGCCTTTGATAATACATCACACACTGAAGTAGCGAAAGCACTAAACAATAGGAGTATAGATCCTTACCTCATCAGATGGTTAGTACAACTACTGGGCTCAAGACTAGTTGAGACCAACCTACCTGATAAAAAAATTGTAGTCAAAACCACGAAAGGATGCCCACAGGGGGGTGTCTTATCACCTCTTCTGTGGTGTCTCGTAGTGGATGAATTATTAGAGCTCCTTACAGATAACGGCATCAAATGTCAAGGCTATGCGGATGACATAGTTATTATCTGCATAGGGAAGCATGAAGACACACTATGTGACCAAATTAAGATGGGCATCAACATCACACGGGCTTGGTGCTCTAAAGCAGGGCTGAGTATTAACCCATCTAAAACTACTATTGTTCCTTTCTCTAGGAAGTATAAGATGAAATTACTCAAGCCAATACGGGTGAATGGCACGCTGATCGAATCCTCCAATGAGGTATAATACCTAGGAGTAATATTCGACAAGCGTACCTCATGGAAATCTCACTTAGAATACGTAGTGAAGAAAGCTACAATGGCAATGATGACTTGCAGAGTCATTGCAGGTAAGAACTGGGGGTGTACCCCCAAAATAATGAAATGGATGTACCTCACTGTTTGTTCACCGGCGTAACCAGTCAACCAAAACTCCAGCTTAGGCGACGTTGTCACTTCCGCTGAACTAGCGACCTAGTCGCTAGCGGTGCTGCGTTCACTCCCTGTAATAGAATAAAAACCTACACAGCATTGATGCATATAAAATGCTTTATATACACACCAACTTCTAGTCCTGCAAGTGATCCAGTAAGTCCGCACAATAAATAATCCTTTAAAAGCCACGAATTATTCTTCACTAGATAAAGCGCAGCTTGCCTTGTTCAAATCAAAACACTCGCCTTTTTTCGTTTTTAATATATATCAGTTTATTTGAAATAAGGCATATTAATTTAATGTTCACTATACGGTGCCGCGTAACACCACGCACCAATTGTATTTATATTTATTAACTACTTATAATAAATAATTAAACTTAAAGTATATAAAATGCGTCCAACAACACAAATGTTGGAGCATAAAAAACACAAACAAAATACTAGCTCTGCCCACCGCGGCAGAGACCTAGCACGATCGATTTAACGGCGCGGAGTCGAGATTGCAACTGAACTTTCTAATGCAAGCGATTAAAAAGTAACAAAACAAACAAAATCTATGCAAAAGGTGGTGGGTTATTACAATAACAAATATTAATAGAGAGAAGATAATTAACGGTTTCTTCTCTCTCGCTTGCTCTTTTTCTATTCTATTTGCTATTGTACAACTTCAGAAAAATAACTAAAACTTAACCCATTATGGACATTCGCGGCATAAACATTCCGCCCACCTTGCAGCTACGCTACAAAAAACTTAACAAAATAATTATATCAAACTTATGTAAATATATGTTGCAAGTGATGCGGTTAAAGATGATCAGCTCTCCTGGACCAACTGCTGCTTGACGCCCAAATGAACAACGCTGGTACTGCGCCGATTTTTGCCTAGGACTAGCTGGATCCTTGCGTAGACTTCACCATCGATTCTCGATCCGATTCGACCAGCCTCGTAAAAGCTGGGATCGACCAACTGCAGGTACCGGAGATGCGTCAAATGCTCGAATTTGACCAACCTCGACGGTACTCTGCGTGCCAACTGTGGCACCACGTTCATGACCACACGATTTTGTGGTTCCTGCAGCTGTCGGGCAACTTTAAGCTGATATTGCCCCGACGACACCATTGGCAAGACTGCAAACTTTGTTTTGCAGTAGATAGCCGCCCCACTGAACATTGAAGTGGGACTAGCTATGGGAGCGATATCCGTATACGCCTGATACGGATGCACACGCCGAGAACCTAGGGCACCTTGGTTGGAGTCCCGTAAGGCTCGACTCTCACTATGCGTCGAGTGGCGTCTCCCTCCGCCTCGACGTGCGGCGCACCAAGACGTGCGAATCCGTTTACGCGCATCGAACGGATGAACACGTCGAGGACCAAGCGTACCCTGGTCGGAGTCCTGTAAGGCTCGACTCTCACTCCGCGTCGAGTGGCGTCTCCCTCCATCTCGACGTGTGGCGCGCGTACGTGCGACTTCATCAAGCTCCATTCGCGCCACACTTCTTGCAGATGAGCCTTTTTCTCCGGTGCCACCCTCGACCGACGTACACGAGACCACCAAGTTTGTAGTTCTCGCGCTGGCATTCCCAAACTTGGATCCGTGGTTCGTCCGGGTCCACGTACCGACGAGCTGTCCGATGTGGACGATTTTGTCCACTGCTGCTCTGGAGGTCTGCCCCTGCAAATATATAAAAGAAAAGTAGCTCCACACCATCTATATGGGAACCTTTTTCTTTTACCTGACCAACTATTTTCAAAACTTTGTTCTGTATGCATTTTTGACCTAGGCTGCACATGCCTCAATTCTAAACAGGCCTCATCAAACCCTGTAACAAAATTGTCAACTTCCTGCATATGACTAATATTACAATAGGCCTGAGAAGTTTTCCCACAAACTACCTCATCAAAACCTAGAGTAAACCTCTCAGCGTGCTTCTCTTTCTCATGTCGAGCAACAAACACTTTTCTGTGTGCATCGACTTTTGGAACCCTGTGTTCCCATTTGCTTGATTTTTTCACTATAGTAGAACCCGGAAACTCGTTCTCACTATTTTTCTCAATTTGCTTTTTATTCAAAATTTGCAAATTGGCTTTGTGTCTTTCAAGATCGACTTGTTCCTCCTTAAGTCGTCTATCCTCAACACATTCATCACCTTTCTCAATTTTAGGTTTTAATTTGTCCAAACCGACTGACTTTATTGGACTACCTAAGGGTGCTGGGTCTGCACTACATTTTTGCGACCCATACTCCTTTCTCTCCTCAGCGATATTGATGTCTAAACAGGCCTGCATAGTCTCTTCACAAACTATCGCATCAAAACCTAAAAGACTATCATCACCTGTACTATGTCTCTCAGTTCTAGACACTTGGCTTTCCACACTGACTGTACTATTTGTTGAAATATTTAAAGGTGCTGGGTCTGCAATACACTTTTGCGACGCACGCTTAATTTCAACCTTAGCAATCTTAATATCCATGTCTAAACAGGCCTGCGTAGTTTTTCCACCAACTATCGCATCAAAACCTATTAGACTATTAACATCACTCCGCTCAGAAAAAGAGAGACACGGCTGACTACTTGTCACGTGTAGTGGCTGCGTAACAACCACTGGCTCAGAAACATTTGTTACCAAATCGGATGACTTTTCCGAGTCCTTGTGTAACAATATGTTGTGCTCTCCTTTACAAAATACACAATTATTCTTTTAGTAATCTTTACCTAAGTGCGAACTAGAGAAACATTTCGAACAGAGACCTAATTTATTTATTAATAAAATTCGTGCATCGACATCCATAATTAAAAACTTTAGGACATTTTCTAAAAAGATGTCGATACCCTATGCACAACTTGCACCGAATCTCATCGCCTTTTTCCTTGACTGCATTTGCAGAAGGCACAGGTGACATACTATTTTTTGGCTCAATAGTATGTACCGGCGGCTTACTATCAAAATTTTGCAAAGTCTCACGAATTTGGCTACAACCACGTACAAAGGTTCGAAAGCACAAATTGTATCGCGTCATCATGTCTCTGAACTGTCGGTCCCCATCCTCATCACTGGGAACCGTACCCACACTATCATTGTATGCTGATTTAACAGCTTTCCAGCGTTTCTTTAGCTCGTTTTCTTGATCTTCCAAAGAAAATTCACAATTTGGAATTCTATTAGCTTCTAATTCAAAAGCTAATAAATGCTCTACGCAACTGTTAAATATTTTCATAGATGCCATTGTGACAAATTACTATATAATTTTTCGTGCACGGAAAACCACATATATAATTTGTTCGTAAATCAAATTTGTGCAGAAAATATGGCACATGAATTTAACCACAAAATAGAATTGAAATTTTAATTTTGATCGAGCATTTCTCTCAGTGTGCGTGCACCTGAGAAAGATCAACGCACTGTTTTAAATCTGCCTATTGTTGTTGTTGCTAGTTCCTTTTCCTTATTTTCTGTCAGCTATAATTCGAACTATTATTTGAAGGCTTATTCGCAAACGCTTGCACACAATCGCGCTGCTACAAATTATGCGGACACAAACAGCAACCAAAAATTAATTTATTATATTTGATTAACCTTATTTGGTTTTCCAACAAACAACGAGAATAAAACTTAATAAACGGATATTTCTATTAATTTGAGCAAAAATTAAAGAATATATAGAAACTTTAATTTATTTTTTCTTCAAAGAAAAAAATACTTAAAGTTTGAAATATTAAATTTGCACAATAATTTTCGGTCGCACCGTAAACAATCAAACAGAACTTTAATTTTATTAGCGTTATTAGCAACAACAACTTTCACACCTAGTGCGTTGGCCTGACGCTGCCGCTGCTGCGTTCTAGCGAAAAGAACGAGAATCAAAAAATTGTAAAACAACAACAAACACCGTTGTTGATTGCAAACAGCTGAGTGACACACGCACAAACAATTAAAAAGCGCAAGCAATGGAATGCGCGTCTATATACTTAAAAAACCGCGCGAATTAAGTATATAGTTTTCCCAAATTTCCAAATATATAAACTAAAAAAGGCGCACTTAAAATTTGGAAATAATTTTAAATTTGTCTTGAAAATTTAACTAAGTGGCAAATTAACGATATGTGGACTGTATTATTTAAATGGGTCTTCGATTTTTTTTTCCCAAAAAAAAATAAAAAACTACTTGTCTCCAAATATAAACTTTTGACAAATTAGTTAATTATCAACGCACAAGACTCACTTGACCACTTGTAGACCATCCGGCTCGAAGGACCAAAATGTTTGTTCACCGGCGTGGCCAGTAAACCAAAACTCCAGCTTCGGCGACGTTGTCACTTCCGCTGAACTAGCGACCTAGTCGCTAGCGGTGCTGCGTTCACTCCCTGTAAGAGAAAATAACTCGCACAGCATTGATGCATATAAGATGCTTTATATACCCACCAACTTAAAGTCCTGCAAGTGATCCAGTAAGTCCGCACAATACAATAATCCCGCTTAAAAGCCACCGGAATTATTCTTTCACTAGAAAACTGCAGCTTGCCTTGTTCAAATGAAAACACTCGCCTTTGCTTTCGTTTTTAATATATATCAGTTTATTTAAATTGCGTAATAATTAATGTTCACTATACGGTGCCGCGTAACACCACGCACCAATTGTATTTATATTTATTAACTACTTATAATAAATATATTAAAACTTAAAGTATATTAATGCGTCTAACAACACAAAATGTTGGAGCATAAAAACACAAACAAAATACTAGCTCTGCCCACCGCGGCAGAGACCTAGCACGATCGATTTAACGGCGCGGAGTCGAGATTGCAACTGAACTTTCTAATGCAAGCGATTAAAAAGTAACAAAACAAACAAAATCTATGCAAAAGGTGGTGGGTTATTACAATAACAAATATTAATAGAGAGAAGATAATTAACGGTTTCTTCTCTCTCGCTTGCTCTTTTTCTATTCTATTTGCTATTGTACAACTTCAGAAAAATAACTAAAACTTAACCCATTATGGACATTCGCGGCATAAACAGTGCCATTGTCTGGGCAGATAGAGCAAAACTGACAACAACTAGAATTCAACTGAACAAAGTTCAAAGGTTAGCTTGTATAACTATAACAGGAGCAATGCGAACCTGTCCTAGTGTGGCATTAGATGTACTACTAAATCTAACGCCACTGCATCTTCACATCCAACAACAGGCTGACAGAGCCATTGCAAGGGTAGCAAGAATTAACACTAACAGGAAGACCTGGACTGAGAATCAATCAAGTAGTAATAGGAATGACGTCCACCCACTCCTACAATACCCTAGTGATAACCTAGGTATTACGTACAACTTCACTAGAAGATTCCAAGTAGGGCTCAGCAGTAAAATAGAATGGGAAAACATAACGCTGAACTACGATATAAAACCAGGAGCAATTAGCTGGTACACAGATGGTTCCCTAACAGACGAAGGAAGTGGTGTTGGAGTCTTCGGACCACGCACTAAAGACTTCGAACCACTAGGGAAATTCACAAGTATCTTTCAGGCAGAAATATATGCAATAGAAAGATGTGCTCAATTTAATTTAAATAGGGGGTACAATAATCAAAGAATTGCTATCTTCTCTAATAGCCAGGCGGCTATTAAAGCAGTTAGTTCGCCTATGATCAAATCCAAGCTGGTCATGGAATGCATAAGCAAACTAAATAAACTAGGAATATCTAATAAGATCAATATATACTGGGTACCCGGACATGCGGGCATACCAGGAAATGAGCAAGCAGACGACTTGGCCAGGAGAGGGGCAGCGTCCCTTTTCATGGGTCCAGAGCCTTTCTGCGGGCTCGGACCAGGATCAATGAGAATCCTGGTAAAAGAACAAGAAAAGAAAGCAAGGGACCTTTTCTGGGAAAAATGTGAAGGACTAAAAACAGAGCAAAAAGCTGCTAGGCCCTTACAACAAAAGGAGATCGGAAATTTGCAACGGTCTTAAAAGAAAAGATCTAAGAATGATTTCGGGCTTCTTGACCGGACACTGTAGACTTAAGAGACACTTGTATAAAATCGAAATCGAAGGTGACAGCACCTGCAGATTCTGTCTGGAGGACGACGAAACTCCGGAGCATATCCTGGGCGACTGCCCAGCTCTGGCCCAAACCAGGCACATATATCTTGGCAATTACCAAGTGACAGGAAAGACGGTGCATGCACTCAACCCCAAAAACCTAGTGGCCTTCTTCAGGGCAGTAGGGCTGGCACGTGTTGCTGTAAGACAGCAACTGATAGGGCACAATAGACCTGTAAGGTCGCAGTGCCAACTCGCCCCTTTCGCGGCGGCACTCGTGTCTCGCCGTCCTCCAGTAACACGGCAATCGGGTCTCGACGTGAGCGACGGAACGCTGTTGGCGTTCGTCCTCAAATGGAGGAATTATTGGTGAGACCGAGAGCTCGCCCCTCCAGTAACACAGCAGCCGAGTCTCGACGTGATCGACGGAATGCTCTTGGCGTTCGTCCTCACATGGAGGATTTATTGGTGGTGGGTCCTCCAGCCTCATATTAGTCAAATCTTGACGTAAGCGACGAAGCATTGTTGGATTTCGTCGTCACATGGATTAATTCTCGGAGGGAGAGAGAGCTCGCCCCTTGCGCGGCGGCACTCGTGCCTCTCCAGTCATCGAGAAGGCGGGTCTCGACGTGAGCGGCGGAGCACTGGAGGAGTTCTTTTTCGTTGGAGGAATTCTCGGTGGGATAGAGGGGTTGCCCTTTTTGTGCGGCGACTCTCGAGCCACGCCGGCCTCCCACCGACCTACAGCTGGCATTTATCACGGGCGTGGAGAAACACGCTGACTGGAAAATGAGCTGCCGCATCATACTTCTCCAATGCTGATGACAACGCAAGGTGTTGTAATGTTGGCATCGTCGGCTATTTGCTGCGTAGCTTCAATGGGTTAAGTTTATGTTATTTTTTAAAACTTGTAAATAGGAGTTCAGAATACGAAAAAGAGCAAGCGAGAGAGAAGATTCGGTTAGTAACTTCGCTCTATTAGTATTTTGTTGTTGCAATAACCTACCACCTTTTGCATAGATTTTGTTTACATTTCATTTAATCTCTTGCATTAGAAATGAGTTTTTAGTTGCAATTCCGTCTCCGCCGCCTTAAGTACATTTCGTCTACGCCGCCTTACACTCGAATGCAGATCGCTGCTTTGTGCGCCGCGCCAGCAGCTAAATATATTGTTGTTTTTTGCTATACTCCAACGTGTTGTTGGACGCATTTAAATACATTTAAGCTTAGTTTTTGTTTATTATTAAGTGCGATTAATAATAATTTGTGCAACCTGTGTCGCAGGGTACTTTGTAAATATATATTGAGTTCGAAGAAATGAATAAATAATAACAATAAACAATTTTATAATAAAGCTTAAAGAGTGTTTGTTTTGACCAAAGCACTATGGTTTTTGTGCCAGTTTTTTTTGTCAGAAATTCATAATTTTTTTTTTTTTCAAAATTTCAAAAAAAAATTGTGTTTTTATTTGTTAAATTTTCCACTTAAGCTAAATTTAAATATATTTTTATTTATATGGCAATACCATTTTCGTGGCGCGCAGTCAAAGTCACCAGATTGTGTGAAAAACATATGATTGTAAATTTGTCGAAAATTTTTTGTAATCTTTCAAAAAATAACAAGTGTTATAATGGAAAACGTTAATCAAGGTAATAATCCATAACTGTTTTTATGCGATTGAGTGTTTTCGTAAAATTGTGCCATGTGTTGTTAAATGCTTTTTTTAGATTAATCTTAACATGTTGCTTTGTGTTTTGTGGAACAGTGCATTTGCTGCAAAAAGTTATGAATGAGGAAATATGTACTAACAAATATATGTATAGTATGGAATTACTAAAGAAATTCTTTCCAATTCGCACGTTTTCGCCAAAATTGCATTTATATAGGAATATAAAATTGATATATATATAAAATAACTCTACGAAATTCAAAGAAGAGCAGTTGTTTGTGGTATGCCGAAACACGTATGATTGGACCTAGGACCTTAAAATTCGCTTATAAAATTATTAACAAACCAAGACATAATCAAAAAATGTTGTGTTATTCGGCCATTTCGGCTATAAAACGGATATAGTAAAAATCGGTGAAATCGAAAAACAAGTTTGTAGTTCATCTTAGGATACCAAAGTATAATTTTGAATTTATGCCAAAAAAAAGGGCAAAAAAAAAAAACCGAAGTGCAAAGGTGGCTGTGTGTTTAAGTATATTTTAAGTATGTTGCGCCAATGTTTTAGTGGACTCATTTTGTTTTAAGAATTTACAATAGTGGCAAAAAGTATTTTGAGAAATTTGCTAAATATCGCTTATCTTGATCAACTCGTTGAAGTAACGGTATCCATTTTACTTTTAGGTAAGAGAGTCTATTTTTAGCAATCAGAGAGCAAAAGATAACGGTGAATACTCTTTGCATATTTTTTTTTTTGGATTTTTGTGTGTGCAAAACACATTTTTTGGGTGGAAAAAAGTATTTTGACATTGCATTCTTTTAATTATTTTTTTTTCTTAGTTTCGCGTACTGTGCAAACGATGGTGTGCAATTTAAAAAGAGGTATTTATTCATTATTTATGAATTTTTCTGAAGTTTGAACACATTTTCTTAAAAGAATGGTTTAAACACGCAAAATAATCCAAGATATTCGCCATGAGATGGTTATTAAGTATTTCAGCAGAATATCTCAGCAAATTATACAAGGTGCCTCGTCAAACTGTTTACTATCAAATCAATAAACATAAAAAATTGAATTCAATAAATAATATGGCTAGATCAGGTAGGCCACGCAAAACAACTTCCAGAGAGGACCGCATAATTCTGCAGAAATTTAAGAAAGATGTGCTTATTACACCAAAAGCATTATTAATATCATTGAATGTGGAGTATAATATAACAGTTTGCAGAAAAACTGTTGAAAATCGCCTAAAAGAGGCAAATTTTGGAACGTATGTAGCCCGTCCAGTACCCCAATTAACACACTAAAATAGGCATTTGATAAACAATATATCAACAAGCCTCAGTCGTTTTAAGAACAAATATTATGGACAGATGAAAGTTTATTCGAGTTTCATGGATCAAAAAGAAAAGTATTCTGCAGAAAACCCAAGAAATTTCGAAAGATAAAAAAAAACTTTTTTTTTATGTTTTTCTTCAATCATTAAATATCTGCAACTTTTATGCAAGCAAAAAATTTTCAAAATAAAACAAAAAAAATTTTTTAAAATTTTTTTTCTATGAAGTTTTAATGCTCTGCGCTAGTTTTTGATTTGTAAACTCATACAAATATTGTTGGCCCAAAATGCCCTTTGGGGGGAAGAAAGGTGATGAAATAAAGAACATTTTGGGGTATTTAAAAAAAATCGATGGGGACATAAAGGGTTAAAAATTCAAACAAACTTTTTTTTTTAATTTTTTCTATGAAATATTAATTCAAAAAATTTGTACGATACACAGTTTAAAAGTTTAAGAAATTGTGCACAAAAAAGTCTTGTAGTATTTTAAAATCCGTTCATTCGTTTAAAAGTTATGGGGATTCGAAAATTTTGTTCTAAAAAACTTTGACCCCCGACAGTATGGCAACCCTGGAGCACACGGACCAAAAATCATATTTTTTTTTTAGTTTTCACATATACTACAAAATATACATATAATTGCCAGAAAAAATGGAGAACTTTTTTTTTTAGGTGGCATTTTTTTCAGAGAATGACTCATATGTATGTACTAACAATGAACATTATTTAAAGAAATCTTTAATTAAACTTAACTTTTGGCGTAAACTCAGCTGCTTGTTTGCAGCTTCATACTGCAATTCTCTTACAACTAAAGATTTGGGTTCTTCCAATTCGTTTGAGCTATCTTTATCACTTGCATTACTGTTTACGCTATCCTCATCTTCTGCAGCTTCTTCAAATTTTTTTT
>JAWNNP010003118.1:0-63358 GCA_035044805.1 Leucophenga maculata
AATTCCTTCTTTTGAAGCCTTTAATGCCTTTACATTCAACGTAAAAGATGAGCTCTAAGGGACCCACCGTATTGGAACTGGTGTAGGTAGTGTACTTGGTTCTGATATGCCAACTCCAGATAATGAGAACATGATGCTGGCAACGTATGCTGATGACACGGCAGTTCTTGCGAACTCAAAAAGTCCAAATGAAGCTTCAAATGACACACAAAATTTTCTTGCGAAATTTGAACGTTGGGCCAACCGCTGGAATATAAAAGTCAACGTTTACAACATTTTTTCGGTAGCAAACGAAAAAAAATTATAAGGTTCCTAGAATGATGCGATAAGCGAATGTGTATGCGCAATACCCACCCCATTCGAGCTTGACCAAATTCGTGAAGATATCTTCTTTCGATTCCATTAACACGTATACCAAGTATGAGTTTTGTTCTTCACATGGATGCAAAGAAATGTCGAAATTTGTTAATCGCATATATGGTGCGCGGAGCATCACCCTCTCCAATTTTGACCAAACTGTCGCAATTTTCATAAAAAAATTTTTGGTATTATTTGCTATATTTTTGCTAAAGTGACAAGTTTTTAGGGCTTCGTGGAGCTATGGAAAAATAAAGGGATTTTTCGCCCCTCCAATTTTGACCAAACTAACGATGTAATTTTCGATCCCAATAATATCTGTACCACATTTCCTCTCTGAATCGCAAAAGGATGTAAAGCATTAAAGGATTAATTAAAATATACATTTTATGTTCAGTACGAGTAGATAAGTCTATGTAGCCATGTTCTATTGCCTGTAACTGATAGTTATAACCCACTTTTGAGACTTATTTAGAATGTCATAAACTGTCGTTCGGGCATGGCCACATTTAGGAAAGCGCACGAGCTGCTGTAGTATTGAGCGCGCTGGCGCCAATTGTTTTAAATGCCAAGTACGGAGAGATCATTCAATACCTGGTCATTCCTGGTGTTTAAACATATTTAAACATATTGTTCCCGCTGCTTCTGCTACGCCACTTGTGTTACTGTCAAGTACAAACACACCACATTGGCCTTCCACAATATATTTTAATATACTTTCCTGCTGCTTGTGCGTGAAATAATAAATACGATGTACGATAAGATGTGAGCAAGCCGAGCATGCGCGTCTAACGATTAAATTTACGATCCATAAATTATGTACTTGGATGACAAACGATCAATGCAGCGCACACATCTTTAATATACAAAGATGTGTCAATAAACTCATAAAACAGTACTAGCTATGTAATAAAAATAGAAACATACACGCAATATAATACATACATACATATAATATATAAATACAGTCCAACTAGCTCTTAAGAATTATATATAAGTGAAAGATTAATAAAAATAAGACGAGTTCTTCATCAAATTCCAAAGCGTCGTGTCGTGCGTTCACCTGGTTTTAAATGTTTTTAAACTATTTTTTATGCCCCTAAGTGATAAGGGTACCCCAACCCCCATATGAGTGTTAAACAAAAATCGAAATATCGTTGCATCTATTTAAGGTACGGGGATGATATTCGGTAGACATTGTAATGGGGTCGGAAGAAAATCCCTTCATAAGTTTGGTCAGGGTCGTAGAGGGCGGTGCACACCCCCTCCCGTATAAACGATAATCAATATTCAACATAAAAAATATTCAACGTTTAAACGATAAACCATATTCAACATATCTGCATCTACGAATAAGGTAAGGGTATGATATTTGTTATTCATGGTAATGGGATCGGAAGAAAATTTCTTCATGAGGTTGGTCAAGTTCGGTGCCACATCCCCCATATAAGCGATTATCAAAAATCTAAACATCGTCGCATCTATGTGAGGCAGGGGGATGATAATTGATATACGTTTTAATGGGATCGGAAAAAAATCAATTCATGAATTTGGTCGGGGTCGGAGGATGCGGTGCATCTTTGCATCTATTTAAGGTACGGGAATGATATTTGGTAAACATGCTAATGAGATCAGAAGAAAATTAGTTTTCGAGTTTGGTCAAGGTCGGAGGGGCGGTGCCCCCGTATAAACAATAAACGTATAAACGTATAAACAATAAAACTTATTATACGGTAGTTGGCGCAAACAGCAGGGTCCCGTTTCTACAGGATAGGACACAGTGCTCTGAGATTCCAGTTATTGGGTATGCTTCCATCGGACCATATCTTGCATAAGAGTTGGTGCACACTTCTAACCAACACTCCGCCGCCGGTCTTAAATAACTCAGCTGAGAGCCCATCAGAGCCTGCCGGTTTGTTATTTTTCAGCTTTCTAATAACCGAATTGACCTCGTTATAATCTACTGGCTCTAGGGTGATTCTGGTGTAATTTCTCTATCGGCGATATTGGCAGCCCTATCTATGTAGCACGTGATGTGTTTCCACTGCTCACATATAACTTGAGAAGACGGAGAGGTTTCCTGAAGCAACCGGGATAGTGTGTGAGAACGCTTTAGCGGCCTATTGTTATTATTGATTGCCGACATCTAGCTTACGTTGCATGTTCAAACAAAAACTGAGGATGGGCCACGTTTTTATAGGCGCAACACCTTCTTTAGCGGTCTGCACGTTCTTCGACGCATGTTTTAATGCGTTTCGGATTTTCATTCAAACTATTCAAATATTACTTAAGCCTCTATATAAACAAATTTATACAAATTATTCACATAATAATTGTACTTACCGACGAATCAGCAGAACGGAACAGTAGTGAATCGAACACACTGGTAAACATAAACATTGAAAATAGTGTTGCATCCAAATAACAGGAGTTATGATGGCCTTGAATTCCTTTAAATTTTCCACACATTTCGTCTAATTCTTCAATATTATATACCGCTAAAAATATAAATCGATGTAAATTAAATATATTTAGCAAATTAAAAGAATTGTTAACAAATATTACTAATTGGTGCAACTGCTCCTGCTATTGGTGGACAATCAACGTGACCAAACATTTTCGGTTCGACTTGAGAGCCATTTGTTAATTTTGCACTAGTAGCACCGTTTTCGATTTCAAGGAATCTTCTGTCAATTGCACAATTTTTGGGCAAAACAAACACAGCGCGTCCTTCAGGGCACTGAAATAGACTTGTAAAAAAAAAGTAGAATTATAAGTATAATTGATTAACAAATGTGGGATTAATGTGGGAAATAACTAGAACGATGTCCAACAGGTACAAATGTGTAATAAAACACATACACTTGATCTTCGATTTGCTAGGCTAGAATCTAGCATTCCATATTTAGCAGACACGAATAGTTAAGCTATCAATACCGTAAATCTTTATAAATGAACAATTAATACAATATCAACTCCAATTAATGAAACGAAATGCAAACCTAAATGGATTTACCTATTTTATGTATGGGCCAATATCATTGAAAGTTGAAAATTCAATTTCAAAATCCAGTAAGAAATAATGTTCAAAAACCAAAAATGCTATTGCTTTTGCTTGTAAAAAAAGCAGGACAACTAACAAAAAATCATATTCATAGAAATCGTTTGTCCGATGAACTTAAAATAATTATCTTAAGATTCTACGAAAATGACTTAAACAGTAGCCAATGGTCATTCGGTTTAAAAAAAGATTATTAGCATTTTGTGCTATAGTTATGAAACGCTACACAATTTTTGACCCCAATTAAATTTGTTAACGGTAAACAGAGGCAAAACATATGCAATATAAAACAAAATCAAAAACGGATTAACTAATAAACATTTCTGCATTCAAAAAATAGTCATTTAGATATCACAATTGAAATTGTAGAGTAAATTTTTCAACATATATACTTGTGCTATAGTTATGAAAATTGGTATTTTGGTATTTCGACTTGAATGTAGAAAGGGCGAGTTTTCAATTGTAGAAATATATACATATTCGGAAAATGTTAATGGGTAGAGTTCAGGTAATTCTGATCTCAAGGTGAGTGTGAAGATACATTACCAGGCTTTGCTTTTGATCAAAGATACGTGTTACCTCATGTGCGGCGGTTTGTTGGTCAAGTTAGGAAGGACAACACAATTTCGTGAAATAAACGACGCTTTCAATGAAGTATTGGAGCGTGAAGGAGAAAACGATCTAAATGCATTAAACTAATTAAATCGAATATATAAACTGTTGAACACCTTAAAGAAGGAAGTATACGATACATGAACTAAAGTTGAACAATTGTTGATGGAAATAGTGGTTTACTTTTCCTCGACGCGCACGGTGGAACTGGCAAGAAATTCCTCATGTCATTGATTTTAACCACTGATAGCGGTCACGTTGTTAGAAAGATGCCGAACGACTCATTCAAGCGTTCAAATTCACGTTAAATCTTCAATCGACTGTGAAACTGACATGCATCACTTAGCAATGGTAGCAAGTAACATCATCATCTGGGGTGACTGCACAATAGCGCACCAATACGCATTGAAACCTCTTAATTGAACTATGAAAAATTTGCGCAGTAACTCAATATGTTTTGACGCAATAATACTACTGACCAGCGATTTCAGCCAAACACTACCAGTCACTCTTAGATCGACACCTGCGAATAAAATAAACGCTCCCTAAAATCATCTACTATGTGGCGCTATGTGAAGAAACTTTAGGTAACGGCCAACAATTTTGTATCAACTAAGATCCTGCATATCAACAAAGTGTTTCCGAACATCATTGCTAACCTCAAAAACTACAATTGGTTGAGTGAAGAAATTATCACTTTAACTTTTTTTGTCCAAATCAAATCGTTGGTCTAAGGCATTCCTTCAAATATATAGACTCTGTAACAAATGAAGGCTTAGCACCGCACTTCGAAATCTGAACAAACCCAAAATATGTAAAGGAGCGCGCATGATGGTAAGAAAAATCATGGGCAATGTGAATCTAGCGATGATCCTCAAAGGAAATTCAAAGGTGATGAAGTTCTTATTTCTAGATTCCCCATGATTCCAACCGATATGCTTCTTGAGTTTAAATGAATTCAATTTCCGATTGGTCTTTCATTCGCAATGACTATTAATAATCCACATGCAAGGCAAGGCGTACCACCGATTACATAAAGTAAATAATACCATATATGTATTGAATGTATATTGAAAATATTCTTGTTTTTGTTGATCACATTATGGTAATATTAACTAATGTGTTCTGTTGCTTCTGAAAGTTTACATAGCAACTTTCAAACCAATATATCAACGATTGCGGGAATATGTATGCATATATATACAGATACTAAACTAGAACGATTCTCCTTGTCATTTTCATTGTAAACATCAATATAATAAGCCCAAAGCACAGACAAATATTATTCAAAAGTACCACTCAATAAAAAAAAAGTTCCAGTACCAATAAAGACATCACTAAGTATAAAATAAGTTCGTGTATTTGTGTAGTCCAGGCAAGATGACATGTATATTGACGCTTATTTTTACATACACAGTGATAAAGCTGCCCGGTGAGAGGAGACTGGCGCCGTATAAAGAAAAATCTTTGGAAGTGGTTGTCTCTTTGGAATATATAGCGCTTTAAGTTCACTTGGAATTTACAGTACAAAATTATAAAAGACAATTGACATAAAATCGCGATATTTTTCATAAAGTAAAAGGCAGACCATTTCTTCATTTCCAACAAATGAAAACCGGAACATGGTGAACAAATATAAAAACAACAGGCACAAAAAATTCTATGCGTATTTTTGTTTTTTTTTTTTCCTTAAAAACTAAATGAAAAATGATAAACTTAAATTGAAACTCGATTCTCAGACATGACATGATCTTATTTAAACCAGGCATAACTACAGAAATGTTGAAATCACAAGTGTTTCATATGAATAGGCATCGGGAATCATATTAAGCACCAGTTATTGATCCAATTGTGTTTCGATTTGTTGTGGGAGTTGACATGTACCAAGTCGCGGAGAATCACCTACCTTCCAATAAAATTTATTTATATTTTCTACAAATAAAAATGTTAAATACTAATCGAGTACAGTTTATTGTCCGATACCTCCTTTAAGACATTGCGACCAAATTATAATACTATTCACTCTATGTAAAAAATATAATAAGAAAATTAAACAAATATTATAACAAATAAGTACACTTATATAAGGTACTGACAACGCCAGCTTCTCAGCAGCAGCAACGAGCAATTTAAGCACGCATGATAGACAGAGACGTTTTTGTACTCTTCCATTCTATTGGTATAGATTGCTTTGTTTACGTTTGCATGCGTTTATTTTATTTTATATGCATACATACACATGTAAGCACAGTTCACTTATATATGTTTTAAGTTAACTGTGCATGTAGAGTACACACACATAAAATTAAAAAAAAAAAATCCGCATGCGCGCATTCAAACACAACATCTCGGCTCGAGCATCAAGAGCGTTATGAAATTGCACGTTGAATCCAGAGAGGACCTAGCTGATGTCATAACCATATATAAGTGAACTTTGCTCTGTAGCAGCAAGAGCTATAAAAATGTTGCTATGCTCTCGCTACCGCTCTCACTTTGAACAGAGCCGTAGCAGATGCATAGCCGAAAAAACGAAAAAGTGTTTGCTCTGCTTGTAGTTTTTTGTCGTCATAAAATGCAACAACAGCAAAAAAATGAAATGATGTGTTCTGCGTAGCCGTAGCGGTAGTTTAAAACTGAGAGAGAGATGAGAGCAGAGCAAATGAAATTGGTTTCATTTACTACGGCACTCGTGTGTTTTTGTTTTTGCTTCAATTCTGTGATCGTTTTATTTTTCCATCGCTGCACAGTGGTCTGAAACTGGAATTTACTGTTCAAAATCGACTACAGCTTACAAATCTTAACCGATTTCAAATTTTTTTAAATGATTAGAGATAAATTCGTAAGAAAATGTTCTTTCCCGATTTTTAAATTAATTATTTATAACATTTATAAATAAACAAATAGCAGAAGAATTATAATTTTTGTTAAGATTCGGTTAAGATTTGTAAGCTGTAGTCGATTTTGAACAGTAAATTCCCGTGTTAGACCACTGTGTGCTAGTTCGTAACTTACGAAGGCTCTCATTTACTTTTTTTATTTACTACGACTCTTGTCAATGTTTGTTTTTGCTACAATTCTGTGATCTTTATTTTATTCATGTGAGGTAAATAATTGGAAAATCAAAAACATATTTTATTCAGTGACGATATTAAAATTATTAAAAATTAAATCAAAGTATTTATTAAGTAAATATGAATAAAAACTTATTGTTAAAAGTAAAACAATAATGTAAGCAAGCACCCTGTTTAAAGCTCTAGTACATAAGCTTTCACATGCAGATAAACTGTATTCTGCATTCAATAAATCTTAGTCGCTAAGTACACTGCTATGCTAAGTACACTTGCTATGCACTGCTTCCACACCTATATATGTATGTATATATAAAATTGAACACTTATACTTATACAAACTATGAACTAATCCTCGTCTTCAAATAAACTGAAAAAAACATCATTTAATTTTTTGCTGTTGCTGCATTTTATGACGACACAAAACTACAAGCAGAGCAGAGCAAATACTTTTTCGTTTTTTCGGCTACGCCTCTGCTAGGGCTCTGTTCAAAGTTAGAGCGGTAGCGAGAGCAAAACCAAATACTACGGAGTAGCGTAGCATTCTCAAACGCCGTGTAATTGTATTTGTTCATGTAATGTTGCGAAAAACAACTCCTACACTTTTATCTATTGTAATCTGTTTTATTTACGTATACAGAACTCAGTGTTGAATTCGTGTTGATTAGTGCATTATAAAGTATTTAGTTGCACTAAAGTTATTGCTTAATTTATACGATATATGTAATACACAATAAAGGATGATCTAGTACTTCAGTTTTCACACTATTCTTACTAATAATACAATCAAGCTTCCATTTTCAATTACTTTTGCGTTTTGCGATTTCAAAGAAATCGTACGATTTTCTCTCAACATGCTCCCGCAAAAAGTTGTTTTCGATATGTTTCATTTCTAATTTGATTTACGTCGGATGTTTTCGCACCAAGTAAAAGCCACTGTGTAACGCCTTATAAAAGGACGCACTGACTTTTGTAGATATTTAAGTTTGTATTCATGTAGGGAATTTGTAGGGTATAAGTTTGTAGATAGTAAGTCCAACATATTGATGTTGTATGTAATAAGTTTATAGATAATAAGTTTAACATATTGATTTTGTAGGGTATAAGTTTGTAGGCGATAAGGCATTAGTTCGTAGTCAAAGAAACCGCAAGCAATAGTTAAAAAACTGCAACAATAACAAACGCAGACGAGGACTGCAGCGCAACGGGAACAACAAGCACAGGCCGAGAATATTGATATTAGGCTGCAACAACACCCTAGCGCCGTTATCAGCTATGCTGATGACAGCAATAAAACGATAACGAACAGCGCAGCGCAGAACATGAGTTCAAGCAACAACAACATAGGCCAACTGGCAGTTAGGTGGACAATAACAAACACGGAAGCGCAACAGCAATAGCACGCCGTAAATATCAATAGCGAACTGTAGTGCAACAACAACAGAACGCCGTTATCAGTTCGGTCGACGACTGCAAGAAAACGATAGCGTGCAAAGCAGCGGAGTGCATGGGAGACAACAACAAAATAGTGCAGCTAACAGTTTTGTGAGCAACCCGTAGTAAGTGTCCACGGGAATCACAACAACCGTAATTAGTGTCCACGGGAATCGGGATAGCCGTAGTTAGTGTCCACGGGAATCGGGACAACCGTAATTAGTGTCCACGGGAATCGGGACAGCCGTAATTATTGTCCACGGGAATCTGGACAACTATAAAATAATCTTAAGGTATTTTTCCGTAAGCTTAAGTCACATAATAATATGAATAAATCCTGTTAATCAAATCTTAGTAATTTGAGTTTCATTTAGCTAATCATTTAGGCCCAGGTCACGACTTCCTTATAAATTTCTGTCGTGACGGACTCTGAACACCCACTGAGGATACCCCAGCTTGAGACGTCGTCACAGTGGCGCCCGAGCAGGGCCCTTGACCGACAGGGTAGATATGATGAGTAGCGAGGAGAAGCCTACGGTGAAGTTGAAGGTGGGGCTGGAAAACGCCCAGACAGCATGGATTTCCTACGCGCGGGCGGAGACTCTAATAGCGTTCGCATGGGAGTTTGGGTTAGACACTATCGGCACAGTCGCGGTACTTCGTAAACGGTGTACAACGTTCACCCGCGATGGGGAACACGAGGAACGAGTATTGCAGAGATTACGTGAGTACGCTCAGGAACATACCCGGAGCAGTTCGCCCGCACCACCACTACCATTTGTGGTAACGTCCCCCTGCGGATCCAGGAGCGACATAGGCGGGTTAGGACTGGAGATTATGGACACAAAGGTGCCGCTGACCATGGATAGGATACATGGGGATGCTATCCATGGACTAGCCCACGGCACAAGGATGGCTGTACGTCAGGAGAGATGAACGGAGGAACGTAGGTGTGGCCCGGAAGAAATAATGGATAGGGTGAGGAAGTGGAATGTGGAATTCGACGGAGCAGGTGACCCTATCGATTTCATGGTGAGATTGGAGGAACTGGTCGAGGCGCACGGGATGCAGTTATTGAGCATCGTAAGGGCTATGCCGGAGATATTGCGACGTACCCCGTTGATCTGGTGGCGAAAGAACAAACAAGATTGGAGCAGTTGGGATGAGTTTCGGAGAGCGTTTTTAGAGTTCTTCTTACCAGAACAGTTCTACGAGATGTTGGAGGATCAGATTTGGAGCCGTGTCCAAGGAGCTGACGAAAGCTTTAAGCCATTTGTTCTGGCGCTCCAGACCATGATGAGACATGCGGGGTATGCGGTAGAACAGCAGCTGGAACGGATCTACCGCAACAGCCACATTGACATCAAACTATTCATCAAAAGGAGAGAGTTCTCAACACTGGCTGAGCTGATAACATAAGTAGGGGAGCTGGAGACTCTTCGGGCTGGCACTTAGCGAGCACGAAATACCCCGGCTACCACTCCCAGAGCATTGTTGGCAGGAGCCGCCATCATGTCCAGGGGACCCAGAGACCAGATCCGGTGTTAGAGGTGTAAACAAGAAGGACACGTGCAACGTGAGAGCAGAAATCCACCAGTGCGGGTGTGTGAACGCTGTAGGCAAAACGGAACTCGGTGTAACTGCCGATATCAGAGATCGGAAAACGACGCCTCCCCGGAACTAGCACGAAACGACATCGGGGCCATATCACTAGAAACTCGCCAAGCCGACAGGCATTAAGATTCGACGGGCGACGACTCACGGCAGAAGTAGTGATAGCGGGGAGACTGGTCAAAGCCACTATCGACACAGGGGCAACCAGGAGCTTCGTGAGCCAGGAGTTCGTTTCGGATTATTCCCGACAGGAAGAAATAGTGGAGGAAGCATACCCCGTTCATCTGGCGGACGGCACAAATCGAGTGGTGACACAGGTGCTAAACACAAGGGTAAAGATACATGCTAGACGTCGTTTAACGTATGGATTTCATACTGAACCAACTAAAGGAGGCAAATTTCATCAGCACCATCGACCTTAAGAATGGGTACTGGCAGATACCAATGGAAGAGGCCCGCAAAAAGTTCACCGCGTTCACTGTCCCTGGAAGAGGGTTATTCCAATGGTGGGTAATGCCATTCGGTTTACACACGGCACCGGCAACTTTCCAACGCGCACTAGACCAAGTGACCGGCCCAGAGATGAAACCCTTTCCAATTGCCTACTTGAACGACATAGTAGTGAAAACGTGGTGAAAACGGACCATTTGCCGCTCAAATGGTTAAACTTCATTGAAAGTCCGACCGGGCGAATCGCACGCTGGGCATTAGAACTCCAGGCATATACCTTCGAGGTGAAGGACTGACGAGGAAAACTAAACGTCGTAGCGGATACCTTGTCGAGACAACCGAGCGACACGGCTAACGGTCAAAGAACAAATAAGGTGTCATTGGTTAGACCGGCGAAAAACGGAGGTGAAAAGTAGGCCGGAAGCTTACCCAGATTATACCATAGAAAATGGTCAGCTATACCGGCATGTGGCAGCTTTTGGTAAAGAGGATGGAAATTATGCGTGGCTACCCCATTACGAAAAAGGGTGTTCGAGGAGACACCCTGTACCCCAACATCTGCACATCTTGGAATTCGCAAAACGACGATCCGGGTGGCGAACAACTATTATTGGCCCGGGATGTTTAGGGACATTGCCAGGTGCGTCCGGTCGTGTGAATCATGTCAGCCGTATAAGGTGTCACAGCAACAACAGGCGGGCAGAATGCTGACAAAGTTGGCCAAGCACCGTGAGAGACAATTTGCATGGATTTCGTGGGGCCATTGACACAATCAAAGCACGGAAATAACATGTTGCTGGTCTTTTTCGACCGTTTTTCAAAATGGGTGGAACTGGTACCGCTAAGGAAGGCTACCACTGACACGTTGATTAAGGGTTTCCGCGAGAGGATTCTGGCCAGAGGAGGCGTACCCAAGGTAGTGATATCGGACAACGGGGTGCAGTTCACGAGCAGGAAGTACGAGACCTACATGCAAGGGTTAGGGGTAAGACACCAACTAACCGCACCCTATACGCCCCAGGAGAACCCAACGGAAAGAGCGAATCGGACAGTAAAAACGATGATCGCGTAATTTGTCGGAGAAGACCAATCGAAATGGGACGAGTTGCTACCGGAACTTACAGTTGCAATTAACAGTAGTGTCTCAGAATCCACGGGACACAGCGCCGCTTTCTTGATGATGGGGCGAGAACTCAGGCTGCCTCACACGCTATACGACGAGTTGACGCCAGGGTCCGGTATTATGGAGGAAACACCACGGGACAAAGCAAACACGCTCCAGGAGGCGTTCGAGCTGGTTCGCGGGAATATGGATAAAGCTGTTCAGACACAGGCACGACATTTTAATTTGCGGAAACGAGAATGGAGGCCACGACTAGGAGACTTAGTCATGATAAAGCAACATCTGTTATCACTAGCGGTGGACAAATTTGCAGCAAAGCTAGCTCCGCGACATGAGGGTCCTTTCCGGGTAGTGGGGTTCATATCCCCGGTAATTCTGAAGGTCAAACGGGACGTCATGGAAGGCATTCGGGTTGAAGCCTAGATAGAGGAGCATTGTGGACTCATTCCAATCGAAGAAAGGAGGGAGGGAGGGAAACCGCAAGCAATAGTTAAAAAAACGGCAACAATAATAAACGCAGACGAGGACTGCAGCGCCACGGGAACAACAAGCTCAGGCCGAGAATATTGATATTAGGCTGCAAAAACACCCTAGCGCCGTTATCAGCTCGGTCTACGACTGCAAGAAAACGATAGCGTGCAAAGCAGCGGAGTGCATGGGAGACAACAACAAAATAGAGCAACTAACAGTTTTGTGAGCAACCCGTAGTTAGTGTCCACGGGAATCGGAACAGCCGTAGTTAGTGTCCACGGGAATCAGAACAACCGTAATTAGTGTCCACGGGAATCGGGACAGCCGTAATTATTGTCCACGGGAATCGGGACAACCGTAATTAGTGTCCACGGGAATCGGGACAGCCGTAATTATTGTCCACGGGAATCTGGACAGCTATGGAATAACCCGTTTTTCTTTCCAGCATAATCTTAAGGCATTTTTCCGTAAGCTTAAGTCACATAATAATATGAATAAATCCTGTTAATCAAATCTTAGTAATTTAAGTTTCATTCAGACGGACTCTGGACACCCACTGAGGATACCCCAGCCAGAGACGTCGTCACAACTGATTGGATTCAAAATCGAATTACTGACTGATAAGAAAAATGTATTGCTGGACCTTTACAGTTAAAAGATATTAATTTTTAAACTTTATATATTTACCACATATGTATATGTTGTAAATATAAATAAAGGTCGATTTAAACCAAAACTCGACGCGAAATACAAACGTAGTTTAAAATGGCGTTTGCGTGGAATACCCTACAAAGTTTATGTAATATATTCTTGATCTTGATAAATAAGTATTTCTTTTGTACACACTAAAATTTTTTTTTTATTTCATTTATCCAACCAAGAACTGTATGTGCTATGAGCTATATGTATCAACGAACAGAAATTTGTTTTATTTTGACAACGACAAGGGAACTTTATGGTAAGACGTGTCAGGCGATGAGGTTGAATTTTCAAATTTTTTAAGTGAACATTTTGTAAAATATTTAATTATATAAGAAAAAAATTACGGAAAATATGTTTTTTGTAAGACCTCAAGAAAAACAGCTCTAGAGGTATGATCACGGCAATGTAAACTCTCAGTATTGGTCGAAAGCACAATGCCCCACAGATATTATGGGAAAAATGGTTTCACTGGCTGTGATTTCCGTCAAACGCTACCGGTGACGCAGACAGGGATAAAGACGTAAATTATGGCTAGGCTGTGTAAGAGTAATTCTTGCAGGTAACATTGAAAACAAAATCACTTATCTTCTGAAAGAGGTATAGAAAGTAATAAGTATATATTTGCACCGGCTATGCTTTTGGGAAATTTAGATCTATACATACCACTTAAAGATTAATTAAAAAGGTTATATTCGACACGCCAATACGAACAAAGTTTTTCCACGCCCTGTCTGCAACAAATGCTGACTCACGCGCAAAGTGTAGTCAGTCAGTGTAGGAAAAAAGCTCTCCAAGCCCTATGATACCAAGTGAGGTTCAGATAGCGTGAAGAGCTATATTTAAAACTGTTGAAAGAGTAAGTCGATCTTCCAGGAGGAAATGATGTTGCTCACGTACGCGGATAACATTGACATCATCGGCACACAAGAGCAGCGAGCTATAGCGAGGCATTGTCAGAAATTCTCTGAAAATTCTCAGATAGCATCGGATGAAAAGTGTTTGGAAGTTTTCGAGAGAAATATTGAATATTGCGAGCTGTAAATGCTGTTCGATTAGATTAACATAATGCAACACACAAAATTCCTTCGACTGCTCTGTGTTAGACTTCTTATTCGGATGAACAATGGAGATCCAGCAGATATGGTTTACATGGCACAAAGATGTAATAGTGGACGACCGGGCAGATCTCTGCCAACTAGTCATTATCACCATCTGGCATCAGCGCGCCTCAGGAATCACTGTGATTTTGAAGTTACATTATCTGTATCACTGTGATTGGAAAGTCAGCGCTACTCGGGCATACAAGTGATAAAAAAAACTTTTGAGTTGATTAATACAATGTAAGTCAATACAACAAATGTAGAATCTGCGGTTGCTGTGCATATTTACATCGGTTTTACTGTAAATGCACTCAAGCAACCGATTACACTTGTCTGGTACACAGTATAAAAAAAAATTTGTTATAGAGTTTATACTTTACCGGTATCCATTATAGCATCCATCAGTTGTTTGTAACGATTCAGCACTCTGATCTTCTTCCAATTCTACGCCTATAAGTGTACTGTTAGCACCCGGAGGTATTCCAACCCATCGAACGACGCCGAACAAATCTTCAGTTGAGTCTGCAACCGTAAATTCCACCAATGAACCAACGCTCAGGCCACTATCAGTAATTTCCTGTGATTGATGAGTATCGAAAAACTCCACGTCTATTTTTGTTGTGGTTGGACTTTTGGTGTTCCTTTCATAAAGATCTGAGAATTCAATACCAGAATTAATGTTTCAAATATAGAAGTTTTCTAGTTAAATAAGTATTTCTTGATTCCAATTAAAAATTGAGGCATTTAATGGCAAATCGACTTACTGGAACAATGATATTCATTAAGCTAAGCTCATACACGGAAAAATATGAATGCTTCAAATTTTATCCCAACAACGCTCTATCATTCTGCCGAAAATAAATTTAAGACATTCCTGCGGTACCTTTGACCCTAAGAATTTCGACAGATCTGTTAACAATTACGGCAGGATATGATGATATGATTTTTTCTATTATATTGATTATCGTTGATTATCAACGTCCCATATATTCTTTTAATTTGTATAATTTTAAAAGTAAAATCGTCAAGTGTGCAGTTTATCTTATGCTTCCTTAACATTGGGTGTTTGTTCGGTTGCAGAAATCCATATTAGTGAAAAAAATTATTGCAGTTCACAAACTTCGTTAGGACACCTATCTTGTGAACAACCGTACCGGGATGAAGAAATTGTGAGAAGACGACACACCCTAATTAGGTAGGAAAATATCCAGCTGGAAAATGTCCTCGATAAATACAAGAACAACATGACTGCAATCCAGGAAATAGAATGGAGGACAGTGCTGCACTAAAAAAACATTCTGTCAATTCAACTATAGCTGCCATGGAAGGAAGCACCATCAGGAAGCGGATTCGTGGTATGTAGGAATGAATATGGTTTTCAAAAAAGTCATTCGGTATACCAAACCTGTGACCAACTCTTGGTGCGAGGAGAGTAGCAAAGCTATTGAAGAGATGAACGGCGACTACCAAAAATCTATGCAGACGAAACTAACGTCAGCTAACAGAAAAGCTCTGTAGAAGGAAGCAACGCAAGCTGTAAGAAAACTAGATCGAGATTATCGCAGGTGAAAAAAGATATTTTTAGACGCAAGAAAAACGACCAAGGCGTGAATTTGACTCTGAAAACGGCCACCTCTCGTTTTAATGTTTTATGTTCAAGCTTCAAAAAAAAATTCGCAAGTCGCCGCGGTAGCATGTTGCCTCAAGCTGCTCCGTAAAGATCGCGCAATTGATTGTATCAGAGCATAATTAAAGTATTTATTTTTGTGTACCTAGCTTGCCTAGTCTGGGCGGTTGCCTTGAGCATATTTTGTGCGAAAGGCCAACGCCTACCACTAAATTAAATTACAAAAAATAATGCCAATAAATAGAACGCCGCCAAAAACGCAAACAGCGCCGAAAACAACAACACCTCCAATTGTTTCTGGCAACATTAACAATACAAGTGCAGCTCAAACGGATTCGCTCTCCACACACCGAACAACCGTTCAAACCAATGTGAGTACGATCGCAACAAACATCATTCCATCTTCTTCCTTCTTGAACAAGAACGAAACATCTGCGCCAAATCCTCTCTCAGCGCATGCGCTTTCGGAAGGGCTCTCCTGGGCCTCTCAATGTCCAACACCCACAACAAATTCACCGTTTTTCACGCTCAGTTCAATAAAAACTCCGCAACCTTTTGAACACAGCAACATTGTCCCAGCCTCAAGCAACATGATCCCAGCATCTACCAACATGATGGCAGCAACGAACAAAATGTTGCCAGCAACTAACAGTTCATCATCTTCTTCGGCTGTTAATGTTAAACGCTTAAGAACGAGCCCAGGAAGCACCAACGATAGACCAAAGCAATCCAAAATTGATGAATACTGGCTTTCAACACCAAACCCAATCAGCGAAAATAGATATGCTCTGCTAGACCAGCCAGAGCCAGAAATTGAAGCCAAAGTTCCTAAACCACCACCAATATTTGTTTATGGAGTGAGCAATATTAATCCACTTAAATCATTACTACAGCAAATTGCTTGTAATGAATATGAGCTCAAAATTTTGCGTGGCAATGAAGTGAAAATCCAGCCAAAAACGCCTGAGAAATATTCATTAATTACAAAAGCATTAACTGAGCGAAACACCGAGTTTCATACATACAAGCTGAAGCAGGAACGAAGCTTTAATGTTGTCCTTAAGGGAATACACTACTCCACTCCTATTGAAGAGATACGAGAGGCTATTAATGAGCTTGGATTTGTTGTGGAGAATGTACACAATATAAAACAGGCTGTCACGAAAAAACCACTATCCCTCTACCATGTCAGCTTAAAACCAGACAAAAGCAACAAAAATATTCACAACTGCAGTTCACTTTTGTCAACAAAAATAACCTTTGAGCCCCCAAGAAAAAAGCGAGAAATACCTCAGTGCACTCGATGTCAACGTTATGGACACACTAAGCATTATTGTAACCGAAGCCCTCGGTGTGTTAAGTGTACAGAAAACCACCCTACATCTGCATGCCCTCGTAAAGAAAAGTCAGATGCAGTTCGCTGTGTGCTCTGTGATGGTAACCATCCAGCAAACTATAAGGGCTGTACTATGTACAAAAAAATCCAACAAAAAATGTTTCCAGCACTCCGGCCTAAGGAAACTAAAAATGTCATACCAACCCCCACTTCTCCCAAATCCTATTCAGATGCACTCCGGCCTAGGGAAGCTAAAAACTCCATACCAACTCCCAGTCCTCCCAACTCCTATTCGGATGTACTGAAAAACAATTCAGGCACTGACTTAAGCGGCCCAACCCAACAATCCAATATACCGTGCATTCCCTCATCAACACAAAACAACGACATTAATGATCTCAAAAAAATGATGAAAACACTAATGGAACAAATGGGCACGGTGCTTAATTTGTTAACATCAGTCATTGCAAATCTGTGCAAATGATAAAAATCGCATGCTGGAATGCAAATGGGCTTGCCCAGCACATACAAGAACTAACAACATTCTTGGCAGATAAAGACATTGACATAATGTTGATTTCGGAAACTCATTGTACAAACAAAAACGTTATTCGTATTCCCAAGTATGCAGTTTATACTACAAATCATCCCGCCGGTACTGCCCGCGGAGGAACCGCGATTATAATTAACAATAATATAAAATATTCTGTTCTCGAAGGGTATCAAACGAGCCATCTGCAAGCAACAAAAATATTAGTTACGGATCAGCATCAGCCACTCACAGTAGCATCAGTTTACTGTCCACCTAACCAGACAATAAAATGCAATCAATTTGAAGATTTCTTTGCTACACTAGGCGCAAGGCACATAGTTGGTGGTGACTATAACGCGAAAAATACTCAATGGGGCTCCCGTCTCACTTCGCCCAGAGGAAGAGAACTGTCTAAAGCGATGCAGCTATACCATACGACTCACGTATCTACAGGTGAACCAACTTATTGGCCTAGCGATTTAAATAAAATACCGGATGTTATTGATTTCTTTTTAATTAAAGCCATACCAAAGCACCACATTGCTGCAGAGTCTTGCCTAGACCTGTCATCAGATCATACGCCTATTATCGCTACAATTAATATTGTACCAGAGCAAATCATCCATGCTGCAAAGCTCCATAACAAAAAAACTAACTGGGAGTATTTTAGGCACATTTTAAATGAAACCTTAGACACGAATGTACCTCTAAAATCTGTAACGGAAATCGAATTTGCGATAGAGAAACTTAACAAAGCAATCCAGCAAGTTGCTTGGCAATCTACTCCAACAGAATCTAAATTCAATAAACGTTTAAATGTAGACAGAACCTTATCGTTACTCCTTAGGAAAAACGTAAGCTGAGAAAAATATGGCAGTTTACACGAAATTACAACGACAAGAGCCGCTTCAATCAAGCCGTGAAGAGGTTAAAAGTATTTCTAAAGGAGAAGAATAATGCTGAGCTGAACAGATATCTTATTGGCCTATCACCTACAAAAGCGACAGATTATTCACTCTGGAAAGCCACAAAAAACTTTGGTCAACCCATTTCGTATGTGTCCCCAATTAAAAAGAGAACTGGAGACTGGGCAAGGAATGCCCAGGATAAAGCAGAAATCTTTGTCCAGCATCTGTCCACCGTATTCAAACCGTTCCCCACCACCAACCCAGAATTGGACGTATACATTCAGGAGTACCTAAACTCTGCTTCCCAAATGGATATCCCGATTAAAAGATTTAAAAACGAAGAAGTTAAAGGAACAATAAAAAATATGAAAAGTAACAAGGCTCCAGGCTATGATCTGATCACTGGGAAAATCCTTAAAGAACTTCCAGAATGTGGATATAGAGCTATAACGCAGGTTTTTAACTCTATCTTGCGTTGCGAGCACTTTCCAGGCCAATGGAAAATAGCGCAGATTATCCTCATACCAAAGCCGGGCAAACCTTTAGAATCAGTATCTTCGTACAGGCCGATAAGTCTACTACCGGTCATGTCCAAAGTATTCGAAAGACTTTTGCTTAAAAGGCTGATGCCAATAATTGAGAGGAAACAACTCATACCTTCGCACCAGTTTGGATTCCGCAAGTATCACTCAACAATTGAACAAGTAAATAGAGTCTATACATACGCGAGAACTTCCTTGGAACGAAAAGAATACTGCACAGCGGCTTTTCTGGATGTATCACAAGCCTTTGATAAGGTGTGGCATCCTGGCCTGCTCTATAAACTGAAACGGTCTCTCCCTCACCACGCGTACAAAATCCTAAAGTCGTATTTGGAGAATAGATTCTTTCTGGTTAAAGTTAATGAAGTTTTAACAGATTTGGAGGAAATTAACTCCGGAGTACCACAAGGCAGTGTCCTAGGTCCAGTGCTATACACTTTGTTCACAGCGGACTTACCTCTGTCAGAACGTACTTATACAGCTACTTTTGCAGATGACACTGTAATCATGGCAAAAAACGCAGATGCAATGCAGGCTTCCCGTAACTTGCAAGCTAACCTAAGAACCATAAGCAAGTGGCCAGATACATGGCGAGTAAAAGTGAACGCACAAAAATCTGTGCAAATAACTTTCACTCTTAGGAGAGGCACATTTCCGCCAGTCTACATAAATAACTGTCAACTACAGCAAGCAGATAAAGCAAAATACCTAGGAATACTCCTAGACCGGCGGCTTACCTGGCGCGACCACATATTTACAAAGCGTAAACAGCTTGGACTGAGACTTAGGTCTCTTTATTGGCTCTTTGGGCATAACTCTTCTGTCTCAACAGAAAACAAAATACTTATTTATAAAGCAGTGTTAAAACCAATATGGACCTATGGGATACAAATTTATGGCTCTGCCTCCAGGTCCAATCTGGAAATTCTTCAACGATTTCAGTCCAAACTTCTCCGACTTTGCACAAAAGCTCCATGGTATATAAGCAACACTATCATCCACCATGACGTAAGAGTACCAACGGTTCTTGAAGAAACACTTAAAATCAGCCGAAATTACAGAATCCGACTAATCGCACATCCAAACCCACTAGCAGTACAACTTGTTAGCAACCTCACTCACACGAGAAGACTAAGAAGGTATCACCCAGAAGACTTAACCTACCGAACTACCAATATTCGCCGTCGTCAGCACTAATTTTTTCTTTTATATTTATATTATTGTTTTATGTAAGATCTAGTCATTGGACTAACTTACGCATGTCTTTGTAAATAATTTATGTATAAGTATTACTGAATGTTTCTCGGAAAAACAGATTGTATTTAATAAAATGGAGTTAAAAAAAAAAAAAAAAAAAAGCTTCTGGTAACCTTTCGACAACAGTTTACGTCTGTAATTGTAGGTTGCCCCATGATCCCCCAAAAATTAATATTACAAATAGATTATTCCTTTTTTTCGTTTTAAAATTTATTGAAATAAAACAAGTTAATTAAACTCACTTCAAATTTGTTTATTTTCCATAGGAAAAACAAGTAAGAAAATCACAGTCGGGCGTAACCGACTGTAAGAGGCCCTGTACCAGCACAGGTCGCCTAACAAACACACTAAATGTTCCCCTAGCTTATGACCAAACACATGACCACTTCTCACTGCACCACTAAGTGCCTTATAAAACATTTTTTTATGTATGAAACGAAAAGGGGGGTCGCTCAAATTCAATTGCTTATAAAATCGCCATTTATTATCCGATTTTGATGAACTTTTTGGATTTTGGCTTAGAAAGACGATATCTTTATACTGGCATACTTACTTTTTTTTGTGCCGAGGAAATTTTTAGCCTTGGTGGTGATTTTATGGGGAAGGGGGGAGGGGCAAGATTTCAAAATAAACTTGTAAAATTCCGGAGCAGTCCTAGTCGAATGCAAAAAACACGAAGTCTCTATCTATTACCGTTTCCGAGATCCTTTCGTTCATACGGACGGCCAGACGGACAGACGGACATGGGTATATCGACTCCTCTATCACTCCTGACCATAATGGGGGTAACTTTGGGGGGTCTCCGACCATTATTTCTACCTGTTACATACATTTGCACAAACCCAATAGGCTCTTGTACCTTCGGTACAGGGCCTAATTAATTTTATTACTATAGTCTTAGATACACATAAGAACGACCTTCAACCATCTGTTTAATAGATGAAAAGTATTTTATATCAAAATAAATATATTAGAAAATACATCCCGAGTGGGTTGCCTAAAAAATTCCTGGCCAAACTATGATTAATTTAAAATTAAAAAGAATTATTTTTAGTGATTATTTCACCCAAAATTGTCGATTTAAAAAGGCTCTGGTACAATTTTTGTCTGATTACTGGGAGAACAAAAATTGGGCTCCAATAATCCAAAACAAAAACAATATTTTTAACCGTTGAACATCATTGCTACTCGTGCCAAGTTCAGGAAGAAGTTGACTATATATGTTGTCACGAAGAGGCCGATACGAGGATTATTTTTCACGTTCATAAAGTAGCACCAGGCTCAAGAATTTTAATAAAGGCACTGATATTTTGGTTTTTTTGTTTGGAAATATGCACAAAATTTCACAATCTGCAATTTGGTTAGCTACTTCTAAGAAGTAACATAACAAACACTTTGATTGCATTAACTGCATCGATTTAGCATTGAAAATGACAATTTTCGTTAATTCCATGTGGCTTAATGCAACAGATATTAAATTTTATATTTAAACCAATAGGTTTTATTGGGAACCAAAAACCAATGGAAATTAAAGACTTTATCGAAGTTACCGAAAATGAAGACGACTGTGCCGAGTTACAATACCAACATTTAACTTCTGATGAATCAGATAAAAAAAAAATCGCACCTTTCAAAACTCGGCAACCGTCATTCAGGCCAGGTTTTTTAAGGCCTATATCATCGTATTCTATATTAAATAGCGATCATTTTGATGTATGAATTATTTTATAAACAAATAGGTGAAGGAACCGGTAAAAATGTACCTGTTTATCCCTGGCAACCCAGTAGTTTGGCAAGGAAAAAAAATAGGAAACCCAAGGTTTTATTTTCTATAGGCTTAATACTTTCGGTTGGTATTAATTATATTCGTTAAACACATGGGTGAAATAATCTTTAAAAATATTTTTTTCTATTTTAAATTAATCATAGTCTGCCCAGTAATTTTTTAGGCAACCAACTGGAGATATATTTTCTAATATATTAATTTTGTTATAAAATACTTTTCATCCATTAAACAGATGGGTGATGGTCGTTCTTCTGTGTAACCTCTACTACTAGTAGACATAAGCAAAACCAACAAATCTATATTTTTGGAAAATTTTAAGCCGGCAGCCAACAACAAAAAAGTATTTAACATTTGAGAAGTCCAGCTAAAATGTGTGCATTGTGGAGAGGCACATACTACTTCTTTTAACGGATGCAAAGTTTATATTGCAATGAAGCAGCACAATTAACCAAAGTAACCTAAACCACGCCAAACAGTTACCCCAAGACAGGCAGATATCCCTCAAAATATTTCCCAAAATTATGTCAACGGCATAAGCTATTTCAGCGTTGTTTAAGGCTACAAGTCTAACAAACCAAACGAGCCACTAAATATTGGCAACAATAACGCCAGCTCTTATGCAACCAATTATGCAAACGCCAGTCTCAAACGTTAATGTTAGGATGTTTGATCAGTTTGCTGCATTAACTCAGCTTCTAACACAGTACTGGTCAAATTATACAACTAAATTTGCGGGTTCTACTCTGGAATGCAAAAAAAATATGTGGTTACACAGGGCAGAGATCGAACAATTTTTATAAGCAAATAGCATTAATGTGTAGCTGGTGTCTGAATGACATTTTTTTTAATAAGTCATATTTTAAAATACAAGGATACGAGCTCATATTTTCTAATCATCCGAGTGGGAGAGCTTAGGGTAGTGCTCCATACTGATAAAAAACATCATAAAATTCTCTATAGGCTTCCGATTTCCACTACACTAAAACGCTACGACCGCATTGATAGTGGCGTGTTTAAGGCCCTTCCAGTCAACGGCAATAGTCAATAAGTGCCTACAAATTGGTCACCATTCCCTTGCAGTGGAAATTCACCGAATGCTGTCCCGGGTGGAATGATGTTATAAATTGCCCGCAAGTAATTATGTGCGGTGACCTCATACCCACTGTACAATATGTAAAATAGCTTGGAATCACCGATGACAAGTCCCTTAGGTGGCTACCGCATATTTGGGCCAAGAGGCAACAGCTTAATCAAAAGCTCAGTCAAATACATACAGCTTTGGGGAACGACCAGCCACTCCAACGTAGAGGTGCTGCAACGCTTTCAAGCAACGGTGCTGTGTGTCATAACGGCAGCTTCATATTACGTGCGCAATAGTCTTAGAGACCTGGATATGCCTACTGTTCAAGATACTGATAGTTTGCAGCGTCACAGGCTGGCAAATCATGAAAATCATTTTCCCATCAATCTAATTGATAACAGTCTGCATGTTAGAAGGCTGAAAGTGTGGCACCTCTGGAGCAGCCGTTTTAGCTGCACTTATGCGCCTAGAAAATTTCTGTAACTCTTGTCTTTAATTGTTCTTTCTATTTATTTATTATGAAATATGGTTTGCTTTGTGTAAATTTAACAATTGTCTACAAAAGAAACGATATTGAATAAAGCTCACATATGAAAGAAAAATTATTAGACATTCAATATATATATTTGAGAGATTGGGTCGTTTGCACAAGTGCTTGGCGATTTCAACCCCAAAATTGGGAAGGAAGGAATTTCTACCTCCAATAATGGAAAGAAGCTAATCGATTTCGCCGCAGGTGCGGACATGGTAGTAAGCAGCACCAGATTTCAACATCTTTACATCCACAAGGCTACATGGCTGAGTCCCGATCAAATTACATGCATCTTAATTGATCATACTGGGATAATGGAAGGCACGCATCGAACGCCGCACGTCCCAACATGCAACGAAAGCTAAACTTTAGCAAGCTGCAATCACAAAAGACCGCCGAAGCCTTCTCAAACACTCTTCTGACTACTTCGGAACACCTCTCCGTCTTTACAAGATATATGTGAGCAATGAAAAGAAATCACGCGCTACATAGATAGAGCTGCCAAGGAGGACACTGCAGGATTACCGTGCGAGCATTGAAATGTCCAGGTATGGAGAGATCTAAGCATACTTGGCGTGCACAACACTGAAGCAGTTGGTGCGCCGTCCTGAATGCGACCATCAAAACAAGTTAACAGTACTTTTTTTTCCAACTCCATTAACTTTGTGGCGGCGTAACGCGCCGTCCGATTTTGACCAAATTTAACCCAATTTGTTTCCTTCCCTAACGGATGTTCATCTGTGAATTGGTGTTGTTTTGGCTTTCTATAAGAAACATACATAGACATATAAATACAACATCGGTTGAGAAGTTTCGGAGGATAACAATTTTTATCGTTTGTTTCGTTTGGTTTAATGTCGTTTTCTTCTGTTACCAACTACGTATAAGGCAAACTGCAGAGTTTATAAGCATACTTCCCTCAACACGTTTTTCACTAACAAGCTCTGGCCGATTTTTCGCCACATAACCAAGAATTATTCAGGAGTCTAATATGTTACTAATATGAGACATACTTAAACTATTTAAGAATTATTATTGCTATAAAAATATAAAATTATATAAAAGCTATTTGAGAATTATAATTGCAAAAATAAAATTTTAAATTCTGGATCGCAATATAAATTATATCGTAGGATAGATATACGATGCGCGAGAGTGGAGTCAATAAGTTCTCAAAGTTTCATTGTGATCGGATGAATGGTGTAATAATCAATAAAGGGAGACATACAGACTTGAGCATATATGAACATACTATTATTTTTATCCTATTTCGTACTAATATTACAAACAGCATCCCCCAGGGCTCGCCACTCTCAGTGTTCCTCTTTATAATAGCTTAATTCGCTGATATGCTCACCCTACATCCAAATATCAATCTAAACACCTACACAGACGATTTCAACCTAATAATAAAACTGAAAAATAGGAAAAATATTAATAATAAACTAGAACCTATCCTCAGAACCATACTAAATTGGTCCGATCATTCAGGCACCATGTTATCCACCACCAAATGCAAGCACATGCACGTTTGCAGAAAACACAACTGCAAATGCACTTTATCAACAGGAAGCATACAAATCCAAAATGTTGAATCACTAAAAATACTAGGCCTCCACTTTAACAACAAATACAGATATAAAACACTCACGGAACAACTCACGCACACCCTCAAGCAAACAATTAATATAATAAAATGTCTCGCAAGTCCGAAATTTAACTGCAACACATCCGCACTTATAAACGTCACTAAAGCAATCCTTATCTCTAAACAGGCTATGGTCTCCCCATTTACGGGCACTGCCCAAAAACAACTTTACGACCTATATCACTCAACACAGGCCTCAGAATCGCTCTCGGAGCATTCAAAACCACACCAACCCAAAACATACTGTATGAAGCAAGAGTTTCCCCATTAGAAGACAGACGCGAACTCCTAACAGCTTACCTAATAAAAATCCCCGATCACAACAAAAAAAAAAAACTGCCCAATAAATAAAATATTAAAAACATACCAAACACCTATCAATTGAACATATACTCACCAACTGCAATACCCTAAACCATCAAAGACAAACAATATTTAAAAACTCTAATCCTCTCCAATGTTTATCGCATCCCACATCCTCAAACATATCAAACATTCTAAAATACCTAAAAACCACAAATTTGTACCATGACATTAAACAACATGTAAATTAACCTAAATTAAGAAAATTATTCTCAACACCCATGTACAATCTATATTTTATTTACATTTATATAGATTATACAATATAAATAGGATAACTTATACATAAGCACACACAATCCCAGAGCTGAAGGCCTTTGCTGCCATAGCTATGTATTAACCTAGCATATAATTTTATTATTATTAAGTTAGCTCTTAAAATAATAAATAAATAAATTATTTATTTAATCCAATCACAACGACCTCGTCCGCGGATCTTCCGATAAAAAGTAGCATATCTAATTACTTTTCTTATTTTGCCTCATACGGGGGGTGGAGTACCGCCCTTCTAATTTTGACCAAACTTAACCCGTTTACTTATGACACTCTTAACATGTATACCAAATTTCATTTCTGTACCTTAAATGGATGCAAAGATATGACAAATTTTGATTATCGCTTATATGGGGGGAGAGGCCCATCCGATTTTGTCCAAACTTAACAGGTTTTATACATATACCTTCCTCTTCAATCACTCTATCTTTAAAAAAAAAACCGCATCAAAATTATTTACATATGTACAAATTTGATTTTATAATTATATTTTTAATAATTTAATTTGATATTTTTATAATTCGTTTAAAATTGTAGATGCTTTTAGGAATTTAAGGACTTTAGCAAGGTTATTTTTGGTGGGATTAAAGATTAAATTTATCGCTTCATCATTACACAAGTATTTACTTCTGTATCTACTAAACCTCTGACAGTCATTAAGAATGTGTTTAACTGAGAGAGGTGTGTTCAAGTTGCAGAAATGGCACAAGTTTGATATAGATCTATCAAAAAGATGTTTGTGAGTCAGATTTGTATGGCCCAAGCGAAGGCGAATAATTTTGGACAGTTCATAACGGTGAAGTCCAAGGTCATTTTGAAGATTACCATAATTATAATGTATTCTTTAATAAATTGTTTGACTGATAGAGAGGGTTGGTTAAGAGTTTAGATGAATTCTGTTTGCTTGTAAAATTAAGTTTAATCTGTTTTAAAATGTCTTTAATGTTGTGGTTGTCGTGAAAGACAAGAGGGTATTAAAATGCTGATTTTGCTGATTTATCGGCTTCTTCATTGCCTTGTATATTACAATGACTAGGTACCAATATTATTTGGATTCGAGGCATGAACTCACTAAGTATTTGTCTTATTTTTAAAGGATAAAATTAATGATTTAAGGGGTTTGTGATGGCATTAATAGCAGATAAGGAATCCGTGCAAATAGCGACTATTGAATTGTTTTGCTAACAAAATTGCATTGTATATAGCTATTATTTCTGCTGAAAGAATAGAAGAATAGTAAGGGAGTAGGAATGATTTGGTGCAACTGCTGGTAACAATAATGAAAGCTGTAGAAGCCCCATATTTTGAACCATCAGTGTAAATAAAACTGTGGTTAGGTAAAGTATCTTTTAGTTGAAGAAACTTTTGTTGATACATTACTGGTGAAGTTAAAGACTTATGTAGTCGTGAAGACTAGTATTAACGATTGTTCTTTCCATCCATGGCGGAATTTTTTTATTGATGCTAGGGATTGGTTTTGTTGGCAAGCCGAGATCGTTGATAAGATGAATTGCACGTTGTAAAGAAGAATATTTAGGGTTGGTTTTCTTTGATTTGAAAATGTGTTTTAAATGGAAAGAAACAGGAGAATCGTTAGAGAGAAGAATGGTCTTTGCAAGCTTAGTTGTAATAAGGTCTTTTCTAATTTCTAGAGGCATGATTTTCGACTCAAATAGAAGATTATTAATAGGTGTAGTTCTGAAGGCGCCAAGGGCGAAGCGTATAGCGGAATGGTATAAAGCTTTGATTTTATTAGATTGAGATACTGGGCACTTGACGTAAATATACAATCCATAATCTATTTTAGACATGATAAGTAGATTTACGGCAGAAACAACGGTAAGATGATTGCAGTTAAATTTGTTACTGGAGAGACATTTAATAATGTTAAGTCGACTAGAAAGGGATGAAAGAAGCCATGAAATATGGTCAGTCCAGTTATATTTGCAGTTAAAAGAAATTCCTAGAATTTTTAGGGACAATACGTCTGTTATAGGAAATAAAGAGCAGTTCAGATTAAAACGACATTGTTTTTTCTGCATACATGCAAGTGTTTGCACTTAGTTAAAGAGAGCATTGCACCAGAGTAATCGCACCAGGATAAGATATCCGTCATTAAATCATCGATGTCGATGGAGGAAGTGCTATTTAGTTTTCTTACAATGTGGTAGTCATCAGCGTATGCACAAAAGTTAAAGTGATTTGTTTGCCGTCTGTCGATAGATTTGTTGTAGTTAACAAACGACCAAAGCCGGCTGGCGATAATTTTATCTAGCAATTTAGCGCAGCAAGAGTTCAATGATATAGGCCGGTACCAATTTACATCGGTTTTGTCAGTGTTGGGTTTATTAAGCGGAATAATTTTACTAACTTTGAATATTGTGGAATAAAATTCTCGAAGATGTTGTTGTAATGGTTAATAAGTCTGGATTTAACTGTTCAATGCGAATTTTTTAACAAAGGGTAGGAGATTCTGTCTAGACCAGGAGATTTGCCCTTTAGTTTTGACAGGGCAATAGTCATTTCTAGTAAAGTTATAGGCTGTTCCAGCTTTTTGGCCGAGACGGACGGACTGTAATTTAAAGTGCTACTTAGAGCAATGTGTTTGCGAAAAATTAGAATCACTTAATTCTGAGGACCAATGAGAACATAGCTCTTCTGCAATATGACTGCTATTTGTAATTGGAATTTGCGAGCTTGTACTGTTTATTTGAGATCTAGGCTTGAGGCCGCAAAAAGATCTAATATAATGCCAAACTTTGGCAGTCGGGGTTTCGGGATTAATTTCACCAGTAAAATCATTAAATGCTTTACGTTTTGCAATTTTTATTTCTCGTTTCAGCAGTGCGTTTGCTTTTTTATATTTGAGAATGTTTTGGGTGTTAATATTACGCTTTAGATCGGACCAGAGAATAGATTTAGATTTTTTTAATGCGTCAAGACGAACATTCCACTATGGGACTTTTCGTTGTTTATTTGGCTTAAATACTGTTTGCGGTATTGAGATATTAGCACTGTCTCTAATGATCTTTAAAATATTGGCAGATTCTTTGTTAGTATTGAAACTAACTGGGCGATTAAAGTGGTTGAAATTGGTTGCTTCCTCAAATGTAATCCAATTTGCAAAGTCGGTTTTAAAACTAGGTATGAATATGGGAAGATTGTTGTTGTTGCTAAAGAGAGTTACTATTATTGGAAAATGGTCGCTGCTAAAAGTGCAGTTTTCCAAATAGCTTCTATTGCTACAGTAGGAGTGCAAAAGTTAAAACAATAAGCGTAAAGCTTCCATGTGTACTGAAATGAGTGGGAGATCCATCGTTAAGTGTTGTAATGGGTGACTGACTTATAAATTTAAATAGTGTATTGCCTTTTTTGTTATTAGAAGGAGAACCCCAAGTTGAGTGCCAACTATTGAAGTCTCCAGTAATAAGTATGGGGAAGCTAAGATTATTGTGTGTTTCGAAGGTTTTTTTAAAGAAAAGTTTTGGTGAGGGGGTATATAGGAGCTGATTACATTAAATGTAATTTTGGAACAGATTTGAACACAAACAGAATCGAAATCTGTTTGCAGATTTAAAACATGCTGCTGTATTGAGTTGTGAATGAGAAGCGCAACGCCCCCTGAGGATATTATTGAGGAGTTAAGAGCATAAATTTTATAATTCAAGGGATTAGGTTTGTTCTGAAGTGACAGGAGGTGCGATTCTTGGAGCGATATTATTTTGGGATTATATTTTTTAATAAGCACTTGCAATTGATCATAGTTGTTCACATAACCAATACAATTCCATTGCAAAACTTGAAGAGACATATAAAATTGTAGTAGGAAACTTAGTGATAATCCTAAAAGTTTCTTACATTAATTTGTTTTTTTTTTTTAATAAAGTCTAGTTTGTTATTTTTTTGTGATTTTGGGGTTTAAGTCTTTTTTGTCTTTAGCCTTAAACTGAGAGGAGAGTGAATCTGATTTTTCTTTAATAAAGATTCTTAACTTAAGTTCGGAAGTAAGCTGGCTTGATCGAGGCTGTTCGCTGTCGCAAGAAGATATGTCCATATCTTATTCAGCTAAGTCCACATATGATGTGGGTTTCCTTAGTGGTGTATGTTGATTTGTGTTTAAAGATGTATTGTTCGTTTTTTTTGAGGTTGAAGCGATATTATTTGGTGATGAAGATGTGGAAGGTGTATGTTGGTGCAGTTGTTTAGGGCTGGCTGTAGTTATTTTATTTTGTGAGGTTGAGAGAGTAATAGGAGCAGGATTTTTTTAAACTTTAGAGTATTCAGTTGATGGGTGAAGGTGACGAGAGTTGTAGATATTAAGTGCTGTTCGTTTTGCTTGATGTAGGCTGGACATGCTTTATCCAGTGGGCTATGATTTTTGTCTACATCCACATCGTATTTGCAGTTTATACATAATTTGTTATTCGAACATGTTTCACTTTCTACGGTGTGTTACTCAGAAGAGCAATTGGTGCATGTTTTTATACTTTTGCACGCTGGTATAGGGTGACCAAAGCGTAAGCATACATCTCAATGGCTGCGGAATAAAGCGACGAACATGTACTTTTTCGTAACCGATCATTATAGATTGAGGTAATGTGCGCGAAGCAAATGTTAATGTAATTAATCCGGTTTCGATTAACAAGTTATTATCTTTTTTTAATATTTTACGCTCTTCAGCAACATTTTAGTTCATTTAAAATTTCGGCTTCAGGTATATTGCGTAATGAATTAGAATAAATGACTCCTTTCGAATAGTTTAAAGTTTTATGTTCAGTTGCAGTTACCGGAAAGTTATGAAATGTAATAAGCTTCATCAACTTGGCTGCTTGCTTTGCATTTTTAGTTTTGACAAGTAAAGTACTTGCGATTATTTTTTTTATGATAAACGGTGAAACATTTTCGAACGTTAGATTATCCGTCCTTGAGATAATTATAAATTTAGGTTCACTGACCGCGCGGACTGTTGTTGTTGTTGATAAATGTCTTATATCCGGTGGTAAATAAATTATAGACGCGAAAGTTTTTGAGGATGGATGTGTTGAGTTAGTCTCTTACACTTTAATCACTAAACCATCTTGAATGAAATATATAGGACGATGGAAAAGAATTTCCTTTATGCTGCTTTTTGTCAGAATCGGAGGGGGCGATGTCATATCTTTGCATCAATTTGAGTTACAGTAATGAAATTTGGTATACATGTTAATGGGATACGGAGAAGAAATTTTATTATCATAATCGGAGAAGTTCGTTATATGAAATTTGGTATACATGTTAATTGGAGCGAACAAGTAATTATATTAATGTTAGTCAAATTAAGAAGGTTCAATAAAAAGATAAACGGTCTGTTTACGTTTACGAGAAAAGATTTAGAATAATAAATTACTATACAGTTTTTATTTATCGAATACTAGCTGTACCCGGTACGCTTTTCTGCGCAAAGTTAAATTATTTTCATTACACAACATATTCTTGTCTTACTCGACTCCAATCACTTTTCTACTTCTTCCAGCAATATTTAAAACAGACAAATCAAAAACCTTTTTTATAGTTTAAACTATGAATTTATCGAATACTATCTGTTCCCGGTACGCTTTGCTGCGCAAAGTATCTTTAATAAATGCAAAGGTACTTTGCATATTTTGTATCGCTTATATGGGTGCATAGTCCCCTCCGATTTTGACCAAACTTATCACGATTATTTTCCCCGATCACAGCTAAATCGGTTGGATAGTTTAATTTTTATTTATATAGATCGTTTCAAAAAATTGTCTTATTAACTGAAATTATACATCAATAAGAATTATATTCGCCTTCTTCCCTCAAAGAGAGTTGGATTTTTATGTGGATTCAGTTGAAAATTAGTAGTGCAGTAAAGCAAAAAGTACTCGGCTGTTAATCAAAATTTAAAAACTGACCAAGCACTCAGCGAAGCTGAATCGGAAAAGCAATATCCATAGAAATTGTCAAATCATGCCGATATAATCTTGTTATAAAAGTAATAGCGCTTTTAAGTCCAAACTTTCTCAGTACGTTGTCTGATTTATCTTGGTACGCTGTCTTATTTATCTTGGTGGCACTAGGATTGTAGAATCCCAATATTTATAACTATTTTCGAAAAAACAAAACTTTAGATGATATTTTTCTTTGAAATGAATGATTTCTTTTCTAGTTTTATACAAACTTTAGATACAGAAAAATAAGTATTTTTTGTACTCTCTCTCTCTCTCTCTCTTTTTGTACATGGTTAAAGAGTAAGTAGATCAATTAAAATTTTTTTGTTTGGTTTCATTTCATTCGATTCGCTTATTCTTGGAAACAAATCAAGATCACAAGATTTGACAATTGCAATAGTTTTTCGATATTTTCGCTAACAAGGAAAGTTTTCTTGCAAGGCTCTACCAATAATATTAACCTGATTAATTTATATAATTTTATTTTATTCGTTAAATGTTGTACTTTATGTACAATATAACCTTTTTCCATAGCAAATGAAATCGTAAATAGCTCCAATACTGTTAAAGGAACGTTATTATATATTGCAGAATCGGTCGGTGACGCACTTAAATCTCGATTGGTATTCATTGCACAAATAAAACACAAAAAAATCACGTTGAAGTAAATTGTTGTACAAATTGAACGCAGTGAGTGAGAGCAAACCTCACCAAGCCAAAGCGTATTGCAACACAAACTACATATTTAAAGTTTCCATCTTCAAATATTAAATAAAGATCGAAACTATTTTAAGAGTTGTCACTTGTTTGACAAAAGTACCAATACATATGCATGTATATATTTTAATAAAATACGAATATGTTGTCCGTGTGTGACGACTTTAGAATGGTCTGTCTACCTATTCTAAAAATACATATTCCGCTTTCTCTTTGAAAAAGTGCATTCACAATTGTTTTCCAAATAATTTTTTTAAGTTTTATTGCGAATGTTGTAAAACAAGAACAATACAAAAGTATTTGGTAAGAAAATCAAAACAAAATGTATCGAAGAGATATATTATTTCTTTGATCAGTTTATTGCATTTACCCTTATATTTTCATTTCTGTTCTTCTGCAGCTAAAAACAATAATGTATCATAATATCTTAAAATTTTGGAAGCCAGTATATGTTTTTATAATTTATAACACACAACAAATTGAGCGTCAGACGGATGTCTTGAAATCTTGTGATTATGAACTTGTAAAAACTATGAAAATTCTGGTTCGAAAACTGTAGAGTAGCTGCTGTTCTACTCTACACTTTTCACATATAGTGTAAATAGTATATTGAGTTTGTAATACCTTAAAGGAGCCATCAAAAACTCAAAAGCCTAGATATATTCTTTATCAGCACAACAATATGAGTTTATGTAGACATGTCCGTCTGTCTCCATGTAAGAGGCATTAAGTATTGTTAAAAAATGTTATTGTATAAATTGTAAATTTCTAATCATTTAATGCCTCGATATCACAACTGTTTATAGTGCTTGTTAATTAACATTTCGTCCCTTTATTTTACTTCGTCAAACTATTTTTTTTTTTTTTTTTTTTGGGTATTACTCATTTTAGTTGCATGTGTAGGGTTTATTTTGTAATGTTGTTTTCATTTATATTTTCAAATTTGGAACGGTAATTTTTGATGAAACTTGAACGAATCGAAGCATACAATATAGTTTGAGCTAACTTTGATTTGTTTTCAGTTTTCAAGAGCGGCAAAAAAAATTTAACTTTTGGATTCCTTTTCTTATATATTGAAAAGGAATCAAAAAGTTAAAGTTAAGTTAGATGTACTCAATACGCTTTCCACGTAAAACATTTTTTTATATATAATGTTGTATCTATGAAGATATGTATGTATGTTCCTTATAGACGTCCAAACCGTCTTCACTATTCAAATTGATTTTACTCTTTTTCCCCGGTTCACAGTAACATAAAATTTCATGCCAGTACATCAAATAGATGAAAATTTTGTGTATTGGTTATATTGAGGCCAAACTTCATTTCTGTAACTCAAATCGAGGCAGATAAGTTGAGTTTCGAATATCGCTTATGTGGGAGTGGGGTATATCCCTCTCCGATTTGAAACAGGAATATCATGTATAACAAATTTCATCACTGTACCTCACATGGATTCAAAGATGTAACGAAATTTGATTAATCGATTTATGAAACTTATCCTAACTAAACCATTATAGAGGGGGAGAAAGCCCATGCATTGAATACAAGTTATCTGAAGAATGAATAGGAGAATCTAAATGTCTATATGTATTCTTCAAAATCTCTATTTTCATACGGACAGCAAGACAGGCATGTCTTTATTTTCTCGCCTTTTTATGCTAATCAAGAATATGAAATTGGGAGATTGGGATTCGTTTGCTCAAGTGCACATTGTGTGGAAAGTTGTTGACTGCCATACACCTGGGAATGGCCAACAATGATTCTTGTGTCAAACGGTCCAAGCAACTCACACGTCCGTTAGGACACGTATCTCCTGGGTAGCCTCTGAACATCCGTTCAGAGGTGAGCTAACGTGAGAAGGCGAAGGGGCCCCCTCTCCTTTAAAAAGGGGTTGGTGCGCTGGGCTTGGGACCCGCCACTTTAAAAAAAAAACCCCAGTGAAAACTAAAGGAAAGCCTCGGAAGGAATTTAATGATGACGACCCCCGCAAACGCTATAAGGATCACGATTTACGGATATGCACCTGGAATGCCCGCACCCTTAATTGGGATGGTGCAAGTATCCAACTGGTTGATGACCTCGAAAAAAGCAAGGCTGACATCACCGCAATTCAGCCTGGAGATCAGGCGAAGAATCACGCTTGCAAACAGATGTTTTTTTGGGCTGAGCAAGCAAATGAGAAGTAAAGCCCTCTCTCGACGGACGAAAATAAAGATATATAAGACGCTGATACTCCCGGTCCTACTTTATGGCGCAGAGGCATGGACCGTGATTGAGTCGGATGAGACAGCGTTGGAAGTCTTCGAGAGGAAGATTCTTCGCAGGATCTTTGGTCCTATTAGAGTCGGCGACGAGTTTAGGTCCCGTATGAACCGCGAGCTGTACGAGCTATTCAATGAGGTTGACATAGTCCAGCGCATATAATTCCAGCGGCTGCACTGGGCTGGGCACCTCATTCGAATGGACGAAGGAGCTCCAGCACGCATGGTTTACATGGGGGGCCCAAACTTGATTGGTGGACGCCGACATAGAGGACGACCGGGCACTCGATGGAATGACCAGGTATGGAGAGATCTCTCCGTACTTGGCATTCAGAACGACTGGCGCCAGCGCGCACAGGATTATGGAGGCTGGCGCGCTTTCCTGGACGCGGCCATGACCGGTAGACGGTTGACGGCCATTTAAGTAAGTAAGTAAGAATATGAAATTTTTGACCAGACAGTGAACTTTGGACAATTTTTGGTGTGTGTTTGAGGTGTCCGTTGTGTTGGAAAATGACTTTATCCTCGGAACAGGTTAAAAATGGCGTGTGAGAAAAGTGGTTGACTGTCACTCACTTGGCAATGGCCAACAATGATTCTTGTTGCAAATGGCCCAAACAGCTCACAACGTCCGCTAGGACACGTGAGATGACGATAATTACCTGTAATTAACTCCTCTTAGTACAAAGAGGAGGGTCGTAATGATACTTTAGAACAAAAAAAAAAACGTCGCCATAAAAGAAATCTGGAGTCGGAAGCAACAAGTGCTACTAGGTAGCAATATCGAGAAAAACGGTGAGAACAAAAACTCACTTTTTAGACGCAAAATTGTAAAAAAAGGTATCAACAAACCGATTTCTTAAGAACGAATCATTTCAAAAAATCAAAATTTACCAGAATCCGATCGTAGCGCCACTTTAATTGTAAATCTATGCTATCTAGGGAAACACACAAATTTCACACTAATTTCATCAAAATTTATAAAGCCGATTAAGAAGAGTTCAATAAGGTATATATCGGGCAAGCCACACAAAACACTAGTGTTTTGGCATCAATGTTTTCCTAAATTGCTCAAAAAATTAAACAAAAATTGCAAATTGTGAACGCTTATAATAAAAAAACTCTCACCAGGCTCTTTCCAATAGAAGAGCTTAGGAAGAGTCTCATTTTTTTTATATTTTTACTTATTGTTTTTCTATTTCCTTTTTCGTTCCTTTTCTTTGATTAAAGAAATTCATTTCTCTTTGTTGCCACCTGAACGAAGTTAAATTGTCGCCGAATATAGATTAGTCAAGAACTGAACACCCCATCTGATAAAAAAACATTTTATTTAAAAAATGTTTTTACAGGCGATTTAAATCAAAACACGAAATCCGAACGTTTTCGGAGGCATGTGTTTCAAAGTGTGGATAAAAATATAATTTAGTAACAATGTTTGCCTTTGAGGAAGCATTTGGTACACCAAAAACTACACATATTCCTGACTACCTTGACAAGGCGAGTCTTTCTAGACATCTAAGATATACCTTTAAAAGTTGGTACGAATAATGTTTTTAAATTGATGCAACATTCTTATGAAGATTGGACGAATACGACCAGTAAAAGGTATTACTCCAATACAAAATCTTTAATCCTTCAGTTCCTATACATGTTCCTCATATTGCAGTTTTTTGTAGAAACACAAAACTGGTGCGTCATATACCCTTAACTCTTTAGCATATGAAAAGAAGTCTGACGATATTGATATGTAGTAGGATTGTTCAACAGGAATGCAATGTATCAGACGACTGTAGGCGACGGTAACAAAGACAAACAGAATAGGGGGTATATTAGTCCCCACATGTATCTATTGTTTCAATACTTTTTGCAAGGTACAGGGTTTTTCAATGTCAAAGTCGTCCATATATGAGGAATTTTGTATAAACATTTCTTAAAAGTAAAATGGCTATATCTTTTTAGCCAACTTGCCCATTTTTATGAAATGTTTTTTATTTAGAATAAAGAATTGTTAACGAAACAACAAAATATTTATTTATGTTATGTTCAAATTTTTTCCAAAAATAAAAAACATTATTTTTAACATATTTTTTTTTTTTTTATAATACATAATTCAATTTATATCTGCGATAAACACAATAAAAAAATGGTATGATTTTTAAATAATGAACGAATGCTATATACAATGGCTAGCATGAATATGTAAACATTTACAATATAAGAATTAAATTAAAAGTGTGACAAATTTGAAATAATTATAGTTAAAAATTTCTGCACATGGGGAATTGCTGTGAGCTGGAGTGTTATACTATATTAGTTACGACTGCTTGTTCTTGTTATCTATCTTGAAGATCGAGGGAGTGTATTCTTTTCAGCCTTCGCAGTACTGCGCTATTGTCAAGCAACTCGATAGCTAGACAATTAGGATGATTATGGAGGCGATCAATGAATTTTTCGCTAACCTCGCGCAATTGTCTAATTTCAGTTTTCAATTCGAAATCTCGGTGTAGGACACTGTTGCGAACGTACCATGGTACATTACCTATAGAGATCTGCATGAATGGCAAAAAATCGACGTTCGAATCAACAATGCTCAAAATGCAGTGAGTTAAATTGAATGCGAAGCCGATAAAGTTTGAGTGAGTGTGTGCGCTCACATACGACTCGGTCACACAACATTTAAACGAAGAAAAATGAATTGAATGAGTGCGAATGAGAGGTTGCTTTCGAGTTAGAGCATTGCATGGCTGCACTCAAAATTTGAGTCAAATTGAGTACCATAGAGTTGAGTTGAATTGAGTGCAAGAAACGGAATGAAATGAATTTATATGGCTTTGAGTGAAATTTCATATTTACCATTTGGCACTCAAATGGAGCGAATTAAAACGAATTAACGTGCAAAGAGCAATGAGTGAATTATGCAGCCGATTTCATTCGAAAGCGTCGACTGACTCGAATGCGTTGTTTGCAGCTCATCGTTTGTGTTTCAGGCTTTGTATGGTGATGACAAATTTTTGCAAATCGGAATTAAATATGAGTTTGCCAAGCGTCGACGAAAGTGTAAGTGTTTTTGTTAGTGTTATTGTAGTAAAATATTTAACACTTTTGAATTTGTCCGTCTACTTTATTTAGTTTAACAAAATGTTGGTTTGGTAAGTGATTTTTGTGTACCTGTTTATAAATGTTTAGTGTCAAAAATAATTTTCCCATATAATTTTAATGATAATTTTGTTAAATGAAGCCTCCAGCTGACACCGCCTCGACACATTTAATATATAAAGAAAAGCTTGTCAGTGGGGAATACACGTTAAAAAATAAAAGAGCAACGTTTGGGATACATTTTCCAACATTTACAATAACCGCGGCGAAGAAATTCCGGATGTTGTTGGCTGTAAAATGTGTTACAGCGTTTATAAGTTTGCAGGGAGCACTTCAAACCTTGTAAAACATAAATGCTATTTTCTGAATTGCCGAAATGCCAACAATATAAAGGACGGTATACTTGTAGAGCGTATTTTAGCCATCAAGTCAATGGAAGGAAACTCATGCACCGGTAAATTAAAATTTTTAAAATTTCAATCATTATTATTTCCTATATATTTTTTTTTTTTTGTTAAGGCTTAAACATTCAGAGAAAAATGGCTGAAATATTGGAACACTTCGGATGTAATTTGGATGAAGACAAACCCATCATTGTGACCGACAGAGGATCGAATATGATATCAGCATTTCGATCACATTCAAATATACATTGCATCAACCACTTATTGCACAATGCAATAGAAAAAACAGTTAAAAATATCCCTGAATTTGACGAAATTGTTTGCTTGTGTAGCAAATTAGTCAAATATTTTAAAAAATCGGGGTTGAATTCAAGTTTGGGATTTTCCTTAAAAAGCCACTGCCTTACACGCTGGAATACTATATTTTATTTGTTAAAGTCCGTTGAAGCTAATTGGGTTGAAATTACAAATGTGCTAAGGGGTAAACAAGAAAGTGTCCGCATAGATAGTATCAATTTAAGTCACTTAAAATCTATAGTGCAAATTTTAGAAAGCTTTGAAAGCGTGTCTAAAAAGCTTGAGGGAAACAAGTATCCTACCATCCATTTGTGTATTCCAAATATAAATAAATTGAAAAAGACTTGCGTTGTTGGTCAAAATGATAGCAGCATTGTCGAAAAAATCAAAAATGCGTTACAAATCGAAATTACATCAATAGTTCTTCCAAATATTACAATATACCACCAAATTGCTCTTTTCCTTTTTCCACCTACCAACAAATTGCTCCAGTTTTCACCCATTGAGAAGGAAACTATTTTGCAAGAATGCAAGCAAATTATGTATACTTTTTTTGAAATAAATACTGTTAATGAAGCTGCTAAAGAAGTAGACAATTTTGATGACGATGAATTTAATGGTTTTATAGAAGTCCATAGAATAGACGGTAACGTTAATCAAATTGAACAGGAAATACAAAGCTATTGCAACATTAATGTAATGTATTCGACCGACTTTAACTGCCTTGCTTGGTGGAATGTACACAAACATTTTTTCCCTTTGTTATACAAAACAAGTTGCAAAATTTTTTGTATTCCAGCTAGTAGTGCGGCTTCGGAGAGGGCATTTTCGGATGCAAGAAATTTAATTACAGAAAAGCGTTGTACTATAGCTTTAAACCCGAATAATGTAAATAAAATTATGTTTTTACATGGAAATATTGACAATTAATAGAATAAGTAATAAGTATGTATCTATGTTAATAAATTTCTAATTAAAATATGTACTAAAACAGTAAAAATGTTTTTTTTTAACACTTCGCCCACAAAAAAAAAATTTATTATACATACATAAATACATACATATGTATATAAAACTGAGAAAAAAAAGGAGCGCAGAGTGCTTAAAAGAATAACGGGATCGGCCATAATGCAAAACGTTAAGCAAAAGATAAACAAATGGCATTTCTCTCTTGCTCTTGTTGCTTTCACAAGTCATTTTCTTTCCTTGTTACTCCGAGTTCATTCGAATTAAACTCAAATTCATTCTCATTCAAACTCATGTTCTTTCGTTTAAATGTGGTCAATGAGAGTGGCGAAGCGAGAATTCACTCATTCGTACCGTTTCAAATGTGCAGCTGAATTCACTCAACTCAAATTTAGCTTGAATGACTCAAACACCGTTTTGAGTGGATTCTTGCAACGCTCTATTTCGAGTTCATTCGAATGCCTACATTTTTTATGTGTGTATAATTGTATGTTGTTGTCAAGAGGTTTTTGAATAGTTGTTGTCCTGCTGTGCGTAAGGAAAAAGAAGAAAAGCAATGTAATGTTGTTTCGGTATTTATTCCCTCGCTTCCCTCAAACCAAACGAAATGAAAGAATGCACAAAGTGCGCATACAATAACTCGAGTAACTCGAGTGTCTTCGGCTATGCCAAACTTTTCATTTCGTTTCTCACACTTCTTCATTCTCACTCATCTCTCCGAATGCCGAATGTTGTCACACTTAACTCGCACTCATATTGTTACAAACTCAGTAACAGTGCGTCTCGCACTCACTCAATTGAATTCAATTCGAATGCATTCAATTGCATTTACGTTGTGAGTGAAGCCACGCAGATGTCTAATTACCTATCATTCGCAATGTTTGGTTTTGCATGGTCTGTATCATGGTATAATTATTGAAGATAGCGCAACTTTCACAACGAATGTAGCTGAGAGCAATTTGTGAGAGCAGTAGAGAGTAAAACAGAGAGCGCCTTGTTTGTTTTATTTGTGGTTTCTCCTACACAAAACGTGGAATGTAAGAAGAAACGATAACTTCAGTTGAGTCGAATTATCTTTTATACGTTACAAACTTTATGACAAATCGAACATACCATTTCGTTATATGTGTGAAAGCATTAAAAACAATTATGAGATGCATACGACTTTTCGCAAAAACGAACGATTGCATACTAAGTGTAGCTATCCTCGTATATCGACTGTAGCTTTTTTGAGTGCGTATGGCTGAAGTGGCCTCACCATAGTGTAATAATACATAGTGAAGCCACTGCGCTCTCAAAATAGCTAGAGTTGAAAGTGAATAGCTACACTCAGTATGCGACTGAACGTCTTCCTCTTCTGCTCTTAGCTACATTCATTGTGAGAGTTGCGCTACCTTCTATAATTATACCATGGGCCTCAATATGTATTATTACACTATGGTCTGTATTCTTTTCAGCTGACTGTTACAGGATGTTCCATAAAGTTGCAAACCATAAAGTTGTAAAGCAGCAACTTGTTCGATAGGTTAAGCTGACTTCGTCTATTCAATAGCCAGTACAATTTTTGAATGTTCATCTTGCAGTATTTTACTTTCGCGTTTATGTGATTTTTCATTGTGAGACCTCTATCTAAATGCATTCCGAGGTACTTGACAACCGTGACATCTGGTATCATCTGGTTGTTGAAACTTACTGCAAATGTCATATGTGCTGATTTTTCGTTATTTATTAGAATATTCCATCTATTGAACCAGTCAGCTAATGCATTTAGATAGTTTTGAGTGGCGAGTGACGCAGCGGCCTTGTCGGAGTCATTTGATAGAATGGCTATGTCATCAGCATACGTACAGATCTGCGTATTTATGTCAGTGGGAGTCGGCATGTCTGATGTGTATAGAGTGTATAGAATAGGACCTAACACACTACCCTGTGGAACTCCAGAGTTTATAAAATAGATGTCAGATGCTTCATCTCTAGCCACAACTCGGTAAGCTCTGTTGCTCAGATAGGATTTTAAAATCAAAAAATATGGCGCAGGGAGGTATTTTTTTATCTTATAAAGCAGTGCTTTATGCCAGACCCATTTTTAACATATAGATACATATACTAATTAAGTATATGTTAGTATTTAGTACTCCTAAGCTTTCAAAGACTTAAACAATTTTCAAGATATTAAAATCTCACAATCAGTATCATCAAATTTTCTCCTGTTCTCATATGTTTTTCGGGACAATAATACCGAAACAGTCGCAACAATATCTATATCAGGGAAGTATAGCGATTATCGAGCAATTGCACAGTTTCATCGCCAATATTTACCGCTCTGGCAGCATAAATACAATAAATAAATTAGTCTAAAAATAATTGAAAACTATGGAAAAGACTTTTGCAGTAAAATTATGTATTCATCTTTGATGAAACAAACTGCAGCTTACATGTCCCATGCGCATGTATGGTGGCGACTTAAAACACATTCCTTCTATGGTAGGTGATGGTCCAGGTTGATCATCTTTTAATCGAAAAACACGAAAGTGTGCCACTCCTTGAGCAATATCGTATGATTACTAGCAACCTGAATGCGTGTAGCCTTACGCACATAGTTGAGAGGTGGTTTTTATTTAACTTTCATTATTTTCAATCCTTGCCGAATGATGCGTATGCAAAACTTGCGTTAACACTGCATTCTTATTTGATTTTGATATTCTGGCTTAGGTGATTTCTCGCAGGTTTAGGCCACATTTGATATAAATTGAAGGTATAATGCAAACAATATTCTTTGAACCTATTCAGTTTAACGGCAGTGTATAAGTGCCGTGACACCATACATTTTTCTATTGAACCTTTCCGTACGTTCTAAATTCATACTTACACGGTACACTGTTGAAAAAATATAAATTTTTTTTGTTGGAATCGCTTATTTCATAAATGATTGTCAAATTATTTCTGACATATGACGATTTTGGTTTTGATCCTTTTTTATACTTACCAAAGAAATCCATATGGGTCAAATAATTGCTAATCTATTACAAATTTGTAATTGCTCTTATATAGGTGGCGTGTTCGTTTTTTTACTCCAGATGTAACATATCTTACACTTTTGAGTACAACTTGAACATATACATGAAATATCGGTATCGGGATACCATACCTGCATTTAAAGAGCTGTCATTACTCAAATAATTTTTGTTAAATATCATGTCTTAATAAGAACGCTGAAGCTGAGGGCGCGTCCTCGATATATCCTGTAACCTCATTACATCTTAAATTTTGAGTATGCATCTACATATGTTTATCCTAATCCCTGTGGGATATTTTATTGGATTTGAATACACTTAATAGGTTATTTCAAGCTAAAATAACAAAAACAAATGTTCTAGAGAAATCCCCGGAAGCAGGACAGTATTGTATGGCTGTTACCCCTTTTAATAGTCCGATATATACCAATATATTAGTTTAAATAAAATACATAAAATATGAAATTTTAAGGTTATATAACAAAATAACATTTTTTTTTCAATTACTAGCTCAGAAAATATGGAAAAGGTAATTTAAAATTTTCCAATCCTAAAGGCTTTATTATCGATATTGTTCAAGTTTTTTAATGCTGACACGGATAGTCAGACCAACGGACAGGTCTTCACTTGACTTTTGTAGGGGGCCATTAACGCAAAATACGCCGAAATTCAGTGTTTCTAACTAAATTTAAAACCAATATTTTTTCATACAATGATCCAGAAAGGTGGGACAGATTTGTATGGGTGGATAATGTAATGGTATAATTTATAAGGATTAACGTAAAATAGACAAAATGTAATTTTGATAGTTTACTAGATATTTTGTAAAATGCAAGATTAAAAACTCACGACGCGAATTACTTAGATAAATGTTTTTACCCATTATAAGAAAATTTTTATTTGAAAAAAGGTATTTATCCAAATCTCATAGGAATCCAAAACGCCGAAGTCTAGTGAGCCTTTCTAGGAGTTACTGTAACCTAATTTGCTATCAAATTAAAATTGTTACAACTTCGAAACGCTTATTATCCCACTGAAAATGGGCATGGAGCTCTTAGTTAATAATTAAAACAAAAGGTAAAAAACAAATATCTAGTAATACATGTTACTGATAGTGGTTTTTTTCTTTTATGTAAAATATATTTATACTTACTTTGTTCATTAAATAACAGGTTTGAATTTTCAAAAGTATCATTGTCTACTAAGTTGGCAGAAGTATTCGACATGCCTAGTTCTGAATTTAAACACTTTTTTCGATCATTGGGTAGTAATGAAAAATCGATTGGTTTCTGATTTTGGTTCAATATTGTAGCTGCACTGCCAGCTTGCTTTGGCCAGTTACTGCCCAGAATATCAGCTAAATCCACATTCTTTGTAACTTTGTTGTCTATAACATTCATTTTTTCTTTCTCCTTTATAGTTTCTTGAATATCTGCATTGTCAATTACATGAATTTCCTTTTCATTCATGGTCATTATGGATGCATTTTTTTTTGTGGCTAAGTCCTTTTTGGCTTCACTTGATGATTGGGTTTGACAATGTTTAATGTTGCCGTCCATGACGCTTGAAGCAAGCGTGGTTTGTATTTCTGAGTTTTTTAAGTCATTTAAATCTTGCTGATCTATTTTGTTATATATAAAAGACTCTTTAAAATCTTCATTTTCGCTGGGCACCATTTGATTGAAATTGTAATCTGCGCTTTTTTGTTTTAACTTTGACACATCCTCGTGTATTAAAGGGTCGTCATAAAAATGAGCAGTGGCTGGTTTTGCTCTAAATTTCTTTTCCTTACGTTGACTAGTTAAAGTGTTAGACGAGACCCCGGCTGGTGCTATGACACTGCACACTTTGCCAATTGTATCGTTGATCAACTGTTTCGCAGAAAACTTCTTTTTCAAATCACAAGAAATTGGTAAAATCCAATCAGCCGTTGTAAAAATAGACAAATCAGGTTCACATTGCATATATTTTATTGAGAATGCGACATCTTCCGATTGTGGCGAGTGTCCGTTATCGAGATGCTATAAAATATGATTGTATGTGTATTTAATAGTTTAAAAAATGTACACTAAGTTAAACTCCTGCTATCCGTACCAGCATTTCCAATCCAAAAAAATATCCTACAGAATGCAACTCCTGCACAGGGCCAATGTATCGAATTATACAGTCATATCGTTGATTGGATTTTCCAAACATATCACCCTTAACACTTATTAAATCATTTATTTTTAAGTAGGCCAGCCATTGGCATTGCTCGGGGCTTGATAAAAACTGTAAACGTCTTGTGGGATGAATACTTATCACAAAAGGCCAAACTTCCTCATTAACCTTCATTAGGTCCGTCAGTGGACACTCGTACAAATTCTCGTATATGAAATCATGACGTACTAAGTCTAGTACTTGGACAACAGTTTTTTTAGATACAGGCCGTTTCCCTTTTTCCTGAAACACCTTCACAAGTGTGCCAGGCTCAACTGGAAGCAAACCCATATTACTAGAGCCCTTTAAACTTGAATTGTCTTCCCACAACACTTCGTTGCTAATGGACATCCTGAGCTCCATTCGCCTTGTCACAATTGCATATTTTGTGATTTCTGCATCGCTTTCCATGATAAATGTCCAAGCAAAACTTAAATAATCAAAAATTTTAAAATATGTGGAACTATGTCCTCACTATCAAACTAGCTTGTTTCACAACTCAAAATATCGTTTCCAAACAAAGAAAATGAATAATCAAAACAACAACAAAGAAACACAGATGCAAACACTTACACTATAGAACCGTAACTAAAGCAACCGTGAATACAGAACCAGTAACAACCAGAGTGGTTGAAGTAATAAAGGAAACAATTTGAGAAAAGAACACTTCAACCAAGAAAAGCTATGTTTTTGGATATATGAAAACCTTTAAAAGATTTTTATACTTATATTGAATACAAACTGGCATTGAAGGAAACACAGTAGTTTTGAAATATGTTGGGGACTGGCATCTCGTAGTCGGCTACGAGATCCAATATGGAACTTGTATATTCAGAATTTAACAAACCAATTTGATTTCATTTTACCCAAATTAATTCCGATGGTGTTTGGTAGTCCAGTTACGACAATAAGATGTTAGTTCTTACTTTTAATAAGTTAGATCTTCCTATTTATAAGCTATTCTTTAAATTTTAAACTTTATTGAACTTATAGCGCAATGAATACATTACGAAGTTTAGAACACTTAAAAGAGATGTCGGAGACCCTATTGTTAGCGCCAAATTAGAATTTGCTACTCGTCTTGTTCATCTACTCAGTAACTAACTCTGAAAGGAGAGAGGAGTTAGTTAGTTACTAAACTAATGCAAACGCGAACGCTACCACTTTGTGCTGTCAATTATTCGATTTTTGAATTTTGCGCCAATTATTATTTCACCCCGCTTTATACACTGATTTCAATTGTGCTAAATAAAAAGCGAGCGCGCTACAATTATTATTTTAAATATACAAACACGAGTTTTATTTATTTTATTGTTTTTTCGTGCAAGTGCTTTTACAGGCACTGACGACCCTCCCCACCTGTCTGCGCCAGCGTCTACAATTTTTGTTATTTTATTGGGTGTTCCAAAGCCTAAGAGCAGCACAACCAACACCTATGAAATATATACGCCCTATTAAGAAAATATCGGTACCTGCTAAACTACTATACCGGGTAGTACTTACGTATGTAGGTTTATTTAATTTCCAGGTTAGTAACACTGTCATTAAATATGGTTTAAATTTTTGGCACCATCTCTTAACCAATGCTTGGCGATTTCTCATAACACGGCTTTAGCGCGGCTTTCAGTTCGTAAAAGTCTCGAAATCGTACATCCGTGTCTTGTCGATCCATAAAGGTAGTATCCGAATTGATTCGATCATGTCTGCAGTTACGAGCTATTGATACCTTTTTTGAAAAAAATTCAGTTTAATCGGAACCAGTCTTGCATGAACGCGAATCATATTACATTTTTCAAGCACTGTCTTACGTAAGCTCTCCAATACAGAACTGATCACGTAAATAGAGCGATCCATCGTTTTTCTTTGCGTCGCCCAGTAGTAACCCTATTTGGGCCGTCATAGTCCAGGTCGGTAAATTGGAACGGGTATCCACCTGGTGTGAGACGATATATCTTTGCTTTGATGATTCATTCATGATAGAAGTGAACGAGTAGTTGAGTAAAAATATGATGTTGGGGCAATAGTATAAGCCTTTTTGCATGTTTTGTCATATATCTGCATCTACAGCTTATGTTCTTCAATACAGCCGTATTAGTCCGTTGTCTATGTAAGGCATCAGTACATAAACCTTACTGGTTCGTTTGGCGTTCCATTAACTAACTTCTCGTATTTTGATGGGTACCCTTCATTCTGAACTAATCGACACAAAATGTTTGTATCTGGCGCTATTTTGTGCATTGTTAACTCCCCTTCTGCCGTTTGTTTATGCGTGTATTATTAATATAACGTAGTATCCGACTGGCCGTGCGCCGGATTCTTGTTTATGATGAGAATCTGTTGAATTGAATTATTACTCCGTTTATGGTCATGCCTACAAAACGTGTCGTTAGTTGACAATGTAGTAGGCCATTCTTTTTCATCTGCCAATAAAAACTGAGGACCGCGTAACCAACGACTATTGGGTTCAAATTGTGGTTGATTATATGTTCTAGTAGCATCATCGGCCACATTCACTGACGTCGGTACCCAGCGCCAGGTCGTTGCGTCTGTATTTTCAAATATTTCTGCTATTCGGTGTGCTACAAATGGTTTGAAACGCCGCTTTGTAGATTTTATCCATTGAAGCACGGTGCGTGAATCCGTTCAAAATGCAACTCTGTTGATAGTCATTTCGTGGCAAGCTGTTATGTTTTGGTACAACCGAGCGGCGATCACCGCTGCTTGCAGCTCTAACCGTGGCACTGTTAATGTGGCCAACGGTGCACAAGGAGATTTTCCAACAAAAAAAGTTTATCAGGTTGGCCATTACATTCAATTGACGGAATTGAACGCCAATTCGCTGGCATCAGCAAATATATGAAGTTGTAACTCGTCCGCCATCGTCAGGTGTGTTGAATAACAATAGACGAATATTTTGAATTTCTTGAAGCCAAGACAGCCTGACCCTTGCTATGTTCGATGGAAAAATCTCGTTCCATCCAACACCGGCTCGCCATAGCTTTTATACGATCAATTTAGCTTGAAGTGTGAAGTCCGCCAAAAATCCAAAGGGATCAAATATGGACGTAGTTGCACTTAGGACTTCCCGTTTGGTTGGTGAACACATTCCGGATATAACCTCATGTGGACCTTGTTGAATCGATTACAAAAATATAAATTCATCCAGTTGTGTGTTCCAATGTAAACCTAAGATTTTCTCCCGACATTCAAAACTGAGATGTAAGTCGACTGGGTCTTCGTTCGTCGATGCGCCAAGAACTTTGAGCGTATCTGTGTTGTTAGATGTGAAGCCCCTTAGGGGAAACCCTCCACATTAATGTATCCCTACGACCTCTGGAATCACACGTATTGCTTCTTTTGCCGTTGAAAAACTAGCTACATAGTCATTCACATATTGATTATTTCGAATTGCCTTTGCTGCTTCAGGAAATTCTTGTGTAGCATTCAAGTTTTTAACAAACTGTGCTAAGGTAGGTGAACAGCATACGCTGAAAGTCATAACGCACATTTCATATACATCCGGCGGTCGCTCTGTTTCATAACTATTCCATAAGAATCTTTGCGATTTCCGATCTTTCTTCCATATCGATACTTGATGGAACATTTCCGCTCAGACTCTCTCGGCCCAGAAGTTATGTAAAATTTTTACAATTGGCTGATTCAAGGCCATTCAGTAATATCGAGTTGAGAGAAGTTCTGTGTGGTGAAATTTGTAGTGTCTGCACAGGCAGATTCAGATTGTGCACCGTTCGTGCATTTTTAATCGCAAACTGTGGTAACTTGTTACCTTGTCCGCGGTATGAAAATCAACCTCACGAGTTGTTTCTGATACTGCATTCTGTCCCATGAACTGTAAGGTCAGTGTAGACTCCGGACCCCATAACTCAAGAAGATCCGCTAGCTTCGAATCGATTGCTGTAAACGATGAGCCCTCATCAACTAGGGCAAATGTCTCAATTTCCCTCTTCGACCGTAGATACTAAAGGGCACCATTCGAAATAATATTGGTAAGTTGTTTCGCATTTCTTGAAAATTATATATAGGATGTGAGGGGGATTCTGGATTGGTTACTTGAGTCGTACACTGGATCTGAGTATACGTAATGATTTTAGCTGCAATCTCGTTAATATTCCGCGGTTGGTGTAGCAACTCGTGATGCCAATGTACACAACTCTCGTATGGACATTTTGTTTTTGATCTACACTCATGACCGAATGACCGACGCGCAGGCATCCGAAGCATAAATGTAAACGTCGCGCGGTGGACCAACGCTTTGCCGCTGTTAGTTGCAAAAATTTTTGGACAAACAATTTCTCGGTGGGGCATCTTACATATGGCACAATATTACGAACAGTTACTGAAGATACTGGTTCCGTAATGTTCAGGACGATCCTACCCCCATAGTGCGGTTGGGTACCTTGTGAAGTGTAGGTACCAGGTCTTGTTCCAATTGTGCTTCCTATTGGTTTAATGTCAAATGCTGCTAGATTTCGCGCACACTTTGTCATCCATATTGAGAAGTGCGCAGCAGTGGCTCTTGGTAATTTGTTCCTGCAAATTCAGCCCATTATTCAATCTTTTGAAAAGGTAATTTTGATACCAATTCGGCGAGCAGTATTGTGTCCGAAAATAAGTGACAGCTTGCGTCTGTATTCAACAGTGCTACCATATTCCGTACACGGGTAGCCAACGCAAGGAATTGGTCGATATTCGTTTCTGCTATTACCGGCAACGCTTTTATCTGTGATAGTTGATCTTGTATCAATAACGGCGGACGTCCATACGTGAACTCTAACGTATCAATTAGCTCGGCAACATTTGAAGGGTCGATTAAGAGACAATGCACCATTTCTCTTGCAGGTCTTTCGATGCTCTTTTAATATCTAAACAAGTTCTGTAAGCTACTGTGCCGGTACTCCTCAGAAGATTGTATGTAGGCCGGTATAAACGCTGGTCATTGTTCCGGCAGTCCAGAAAATGATGGCAATGGATACAAAGCCCTAGAAAACGTCCATTGTACTTGTGCCATATTCATGGCTACCTGTTTTGTTAAATCTGGCCGGGTCACATAGTTTTTAAGGTCATCCTGATTTGTTTTTAACAGTCCAATGTTTGCTTGGACTGCTTTCACCTCTGCTACAATCGACTTAACATCTTGCTTCACAGCATTCTGGTCGTGATGTAGAGACTTGACTTTTGTCCGAACTGTTTCTTTTACCTTTACAAGTTTCGTAAATTCATTTTGGAGTAATTTACGGTCCTCACATTCGGCTTTCAAGCCTGATTAAAATGATTCAACGTTCCATTGAATAACACTTTCACTCTTCTGCATCAATGCCATTTTTTGTAGAATGATCTCTATTTTGTTCGAATCGCCGCTTGGTGAGTTCGGTTTAATCGTCTTTTCCGATTCATCATCGTTAGCGTCGTTTTCTGACACAGTGTGTGCTTTCTTTGTGTAGCGCCCGCTTCGCCGCAAAACATGCTTTGAAAAGATTTCCTTCTCTTCCATGTTTCTCATGTAGAATAAACAATATTTGACTTTGCTCCGTTTATTATCACAAAAGAATTATTAAGGATGTCGTAGCGTATCCCCGCTTCAGTGTTGACGAGTCCAGTCGGCTTCACGCTCCACAAATATTTTCACTCTATCGCCGAGCAGAAATTGTCACATGCAACGTTGCCGGTAGATTTTGAATATCAGAGACGCCCGGTGGACAGAAGATGCACGGCGCTCTTTTAATACTCCGTACTACTCTCCGGCGGACAAACGTTGTCTAGACGCAACGATTAATAATCTTTAAGGAATTATTTAGTCTGAGCTTTTGCGTTCGCGCCTTCTTTTTGCAGAAATCTTGTTTAACAGTTGTAGCGTCCTTTTACAAATATGGCGTCTCATTTGTCCGCTTCTCTTAGCGTCGGTCCAAAAAATACTATTTTTTTCATGACTAAAAAAATACCCTGCTGGTTTGGTTTTCTAACACTATTTTTACTTAACACTACTTATTTTTTAATTTAAGTTTCAACGGCCATTGTCGTGCTCTCCCACACTCATATCACTCATAAGTGCGCGTTTTCGACAAAGCAGGTTCAACAGAGCCCTTTTGCAACATTTTCAATGCATCGGCAGACTAAATTTCGTTTGTAACAAAAAATGTAACACAATTACGTAGATCAATATTGCCACTCGACTACCTTAAACATCTGCTGGTTGACAGATTGCATTCATAACTGCCAACATAATTAAGGACAGTATCACCAAGGACAGTATGTAACACCCGAGATATAGTAGTTGGGCAGTTATCTATACGTTGCCCCAGCCCTCATATCAGCGATAAACCAAATTTGTCATATATTTGCATCTATTTAAGATACAGAGATGTTTGGTATACATGTTAAGAGGATCGGGAGGATCTCGAAAACGAATTAACAAAATCCACATATACTTCCATTTTTATGTACTTGGTTGTCTGAAGTGCATGGATTTCTAAGTTCACAAATTTGGTGTAAGTGCGGCGACGGTACAGTTATATATATGTATAATCTTTATAAGCTAAACAAGACTGGTTGATTTGGCCATGTCTGCCGCTCAGTTTCCATACAACCTAACGGAAAACGGTACCTTTAGTCTCTTAGGCCGTCATTCTTAACTTTTAATGGTAGCTGCTATACACACCAAAAGCTTATTTTTAAGCTCGTCTATTTTCATTATAACGATAGGGATATTGTGATCGTTATGAATACATTCGCATTCCCGCTCGCTAAATGTTATACTTTATATCACCTTAAGAAGTGTATGGTGGTCTATATTGCAGCTGAAAATAATATGTTTTGACCTTATATCCTAAAGTGGCATTTTTTTCGCCGCTGTTTCATTTAATATAGCTTGTTCGTTGTGCCGCTCGTAGGCTTTGGAACACCCAAAATATAAAAACCAAAATGGTAGTTGCTGGCGCAGACAGGTGGGGTGGGTCGTCAGTGCCTGTAAAGCACTCGCACGAAAAACAATAAATAAAACACGCGTTTGTATATTAAAATTAATAATTGTAGCGCGCTCGCTTTTATTAAATACAACACCAGTGTATATTAAAAACGGGGTATAAACAACTTGGCGCAAAATTCAAATCGAATATTTGTAGCACTAAGTGGTAGCGTACGCGTTTGCAGTAGTTTGATAACTAACTAACTCCTCTCTCCTCTCAGAGTTAGTTATCGAGTAGATGAACAAGACGAGTAGCAAGTTAGCGCGGTGTGGTAAATAACGTTACACACCACAAATTCAAATTTGGCGCTAACATTACCGCCCACCTTGCAGCATCACTGCAAAAAAAACTACCCTCGGTGTCACCTAACCATCGGCCGCGCCGAACACAACATAGCCGAAGATGGACAGCTGTGCCATCGGTCGGCCGGGTGATCCTGGCAGCATCGCCGGGCGTATTACGTGCTGATACTCCTCGGCTCCAAGTACCAAAGACACCGGTCCGGACTGCCAAAACTCCTTGTCCGCCAACACAATCCCTTCAAACTGGTCTCGCAGACTCTCTTCCGCGGACCTCTCCGGCAGTATTCGGTCCACTCCCCGCTCGACCCGCGCCTCAACCTTGAGATCACGGCTAGGACCACACCGAGCCCTCAGGACCACTAAACAGTGATCGCTGACTCCTAACCGCGTCGTCGAAAGGCGGAGGCGCTGTACCACACGCTCACAGATGGTGGAGCGGGCATGCAGGGGTCCAGGAGAGCACGTTCCAGGTGCACTCGACCACGAACTACCAACTGCACCATCGCAGTAGGCCTCAAGATTATCCTACTGCGTATAGTCGGTTGGATTGGAGCGGAGCGATGCCACACCGACACTCTCCGGTCACTCCTACAAATCTCCAACGACCCCGTAGACCGAAGCCCCTGGGACGTGGAGTGGAGATCGCGGGCCGACACCGTGGACAAGAGCCGTCTCTTAGGTGCCGGTGCACGAGCGCGGCGGTCGCATCTAGCTGCCCGCTTCCTCCGTGGGAGCACACTCGGTTCTCGCCGCCGCTCATCGGCTACACAGTCCTCGGTTGAGGTCGACCTGGGCCCCGTAAAAATAGGCGACCCAGGCGCAGCTCCTGCCACTGCAGACTCAACCTCCACTTCCTCATCTATCTCCAAAAAGGGAGATAGTTCCCTCTCACCGTCGCCTTTGGTCAAAACAGTAGACCGGCGTGGTGGAGAGGCTGAGGGCACTGTAGAGGCTGGTGCTTTAACCCGCCTGATGGGGCTGTGGCCTCCATGAAGCTGCTTATTGTTTGCCTTTCCACACTCCATGCAACGATACTTGCTCGTGTAGTCCCTCGCCGCATGATCGTGTGAGAGGCAGCTCATGCCCAACAACTCCGGGCGCTTTTGTAGAGGGTGGTCGCTTATGCACACGCGGCAGACCACAACTCTTTGTTGCTTCTCTATCTCCATTGATTCTGCAAAAAATCTCATTTTTTGAAGCAAACGAAAAGTTAATAAATTATCGTACAACATATGTAGCTGGTCAACAGGACGCGTCATCGCACCACGCCCTGTTCTAAAATCAGCTCGTCTGACTTTTTTGTCCCGCCCTGCGTACGTTTCAAAAATGCGGCCTAACCGACATTCATTCGGGGGGAGATTTTTCTCGCGGTTTGCCACAATATGTCCGACCTCTAAATTCGGTTGTGGGTACATCCATAAAAATCTCAAAAACAAGCCATAAGCCTTCTCAGACACCTCTAAAAAGCCATTGAACAAAAATTTAACCACGGGGGAGAAATTCACAGAAGGAGGAATTTGGATATATTTTATCCGCACATCTTCCTCGCAAAAAGTTATCCAGGATTGCTGTGTAGATGCAGACAAACAGTCGTCCCAATCTGTCTTCTCCAACCAAATTTTTGGCAATAAAATTTTGGTGGAAACGACTATTGAGGCTAACCAGCCTGCCGGATCAAACAACCTAGCGACTGACAAGCAACAATTTGACAGCAAAAAATCGCTAGGAATCCCTGTTAATGCTTCTTCATGATTCGCAGTCCACTTTCGCATTGAAAACCTTGCGGGATTCAATGCTACTATCAGCTCAACACGTGAGCGAATAGCAGTGGCTACATCATGAGCACCAGCAAGTGCATCATGCACATACACCATCGAGCGTAGACGCTCTGCCGCTAGAGGATATTTGTCCTGGACGTCATCTGCCAAACGACGTAAAGTCCGAATGGCCACGTATGGGGCACAATTGACTTCAAATGTGACCGCAGTCAACGCGAAGTCTTCAATTTCAGCTTTATCAGACGAACGAAAAACAATTCTCTGCAAAGCTGAACTACTTTTCTCCACGAAAAAAGTAGGGGTGCTTTCCGGTTTTAAAATTGTATGATGAGGCAAATAATGTCGCTCATTGACATTTTGGGGGGTTACCTTACACAAGTTTTGTAAGGTCAAACATTCATTCACTTCCTCATCATACTTAAAAACTGAGATCCGGATATGCGCAGTCTCACTACGCAAGAACTGCTTTAGTGCGATTGAGCGTGAAGCTCCTAGAGGCTGCTCACACTGATAATTAGGGCGAACAGGAAGAGTGACCACATGTTTCTCGTCACTATCGCTTTGAGTGGTGTTGACGAAATTTCGTTCACAGAACTCGTCCTCAACACTCTGAAAAGCCCTACTGGGAATGGTCTCTAATTGCTGACCCAAGCTAAACTTTGTAAAACAGGATACAATAGAAATCGTATTGCACCTGGTGGGGGGAGAGAGTGGACCAGTAAGAATCCACCCAAAAACTGTTTGTTGAGCCAGCAATGAACCCAAAATATTTTGTTTTATACCCTCTCTCACGATTTGAGGGTAAATATCACTGCCTATCACGATGTCGACCTGATCGCTCTTGAAAAATTGAGGATCGGCCAGGGGGAAATCAAAACTGACATCTGACGGCATTGAAATATTCTTACTGGGTAAAAATCCAGTAAGTTTGGGTAAAACAAAATAACTCGTTTCCAATCTGAAACTTGGATCGAGTGAGGACTCCAATATCAAGCGACATGACCTGTTAATTCTAGCAGCTAGAGATGTATTCAACCCTGAAACATGTGCCTGCACTCGTTCGCATCGCACACCAAGGCGCCTCTGAAGACGTTCCGAAATGAACGTACCTTCAGATCCCGAGTCTATCAGTGCTCGAGCAGAAACAAACATATTATTAAATTTTAATTGCACTAAAGCTGTTCCCAAGAGCACACTCTTGGTTGAAAATGCAAAGCAAGATTGCAAACTATTGCTTCTCGTTGCTTGCGACGTACTTGCATGTCCATTGGAATTCGACTGAACTGCCGGAGAAGGGGGGTTAGAATTGAAAACATTGGCAGTAGTGTTCCAATGGAGCAGCGTGTGGTGGGGTTTTGAGCACTTTGTACACCTATGTAAACTTTTGCATTTGTTCCTCATATGACTGTGAGCCAAGCAATTAAAACAAAGTTGCTTCTCTCTCACTTTATCTGTCCTCTGCTTAGGACTGAGGGCTAAAAATTTCGGACACTTGATCAAATTGTGCTCCGAAGACTGGCACATATGACACTGGTACGTTACTTTTGTTTGAAAAGTATTCAAACGCTTCGACTTGTTAAAATCTGAGGAAGGCTTAACAGAAACGGACTTCGAAGAGCTACGAAGATTTGAGACCGTTTCTAACGTTTGGAACCTGCTTGTTAAAAAGGTGTCCATGTCCTTCCACTTTGGAATCTCTCGTTTGTCTTCCAAAGACTGCTCCCATAGCGTCAGAGTATTATCTGGAAGACGGGTAGAGCACAGAAACACAAGTATAGCATCCCAATTTTCGATGCTGATACTATTAGACTCTAAATTGGCAATTGCATTGTTGATTTCCCGCTGTAGCTTTTTAATGGCCGCGCCATTCTCAGAAGCTACAGGCTCTAAACCAAACAATGCCTTGAGCTGACTGTTTACCAACACTCGTTTATTTTCATATCGGTCAACCAGATTCTGCCACGCTAACTCAAACCCATCGTTGGTTAGCGGAGATCTGTTGACGATATCTCGAGCTTCATCACGAGTTTTTTGTTTTAGGTGATACAACTTCTCAACAGGTTGTAGTCTAGAGTTCGACTTATAGATGGCCGTGAACATATCACGAAAACTTGGCCATGTGCTATAATCACCGTAAAACAAGTCTGTGTCACATGGAGGTAAAGAAATATTATGTGACACATTTGGGGTATCTCTACTTCCACAATGCTCTGAAAAATTATCTGAAAGTGAACAAGTCATATCTATCATGGAACCACATGTCATATAGGCACTCAAACATATACTTTGCCTTGCCATGATAAGTTCTTTGTCCAAGCCCTCTGGTTTCTGACACATTAATTTGTCGTAAGAAACCTTGACCGCACGCCACAGACTCTTCAATTCATCCTTCAACAATTTTGTTGTGAAGGATGTTTGTTCCTCTGGGCACATTTCTTTACATTGTGCCGCGAAACGAAGAAGTTCGTCAGCACAATGATTGAATCTATTTTCGGCCATTTTTTTAAAAACTTAGTCAATTAATGAAACAAAAAAAATGAGGATGCAAAAGTCAAACAAAGAGAATTTGAACAAAAATTTAAATTAAATTTGTTCGAAAAGATTCTATTTTAAATAAAAAGTGCGTATAAATTATTATATTTAATGAACCGGCGCTGCGATAAATTATTTCGAAGAAGGGGGAAAAAACAATAAAACTTTTGTGAAATAATTATGCACAGCCCGAAAAACTATATATTTTTTAAATATAATGTACACGCACAAAAAAAATAGTAACACGGAACTTTGATATCGACCCTTGCAATATTGGTCGTATACCAAACACCAAGCAAAGAAAATTAACAAAATAAAATAAAAATATGCAAACAAATAGAAAAATTGTAGCTGTTTCACAAATTTTTGTTTAACTGTTTCTAATTTTCTGTCCGTCCAGCGATTAAACCGAAATATCGCTTGCGACAGACGATGCGGGGTCACAACAAACAAACACAAAAAATATATAAACGCACCGATGCAAAAACAATCAAAAGCGCAACGGTGCTTTTATGTATATATATGTATGTATTTTATTAAAATTATATTTATTGTTGTAATTTTAACACTGCAGCATGCGCTCATGCAGCTGCTTCTTCTTCTCTTTTTTCTTGTTTGTTTTGATCGTCTCAATCAAAACCGTTTTCTAATGCAATGGAATTGCATAAAACTTTATGAGTGCGCCAAAGAAAAGGCGAAGAATATTTGCACAACAAAACTAATGCACAAAAACACTCAAATGCCAACCGAAAACTTGCGGAACTGGCAAACCAAAAAATGCAAACGCACGCAGGGGGTATAAAAAATCAAACAACAATGCTATACGCACCTGATGCATGTACTCAAAAAGTAGGGTACAATTATTTATTTTAAAAAACGCTCTGCCTGCGTTATCCGGGTTCGAAGGACCAAAATGTTCGCTTGTGCCGCTCGTAGGCTTTGGAACACCCAATAAATAAAATTGTAGTTGCTGGCGCAGACAGGTGGGGGTGGGTCGTCAGTGCCTGTAAAGCACTCGCACGAAAAACAATAAATAAAACACGCGTTTGTATATTAAAATAAATAATTGTAGCGCGCTCGCTTTTATTTAATACATCAGTGTATATAAAAAAACGGGGTGAAATAAACTTGGCGCAAAATTCAAATCGAATATTTGTAGCACTAAGTGGTAGCGTACGCGTTTGCAGTAGATTGAGTAACTGACTAACTCCTCTCTCCTCTCAGAGTTAGTTATCGAGTAGATGAACAAGACGAGTAGCAAGTTAGCGCGGTGTGGTAAATAACGTTACACACCACAAATTCAAATTTGGCGCTAACATAGCTAGTAATAATGGTGTGGATTTCGTGGGATTTTTGTAGATATCCATTTCGCAGTTCAATTCGGGGTAGAAATCAATGTGGTGGCTTCTTCATTTCTTATATTTGAGCCAATTAATTTTATAGGTTCTTACTTATTTACTAACATATTTTACTGGCCTTAAACCGATGCTAATGATAATGCCATGCCATTGGATGATATCGTAACTAAATATCCATCTCCAATATACTGCTTTTACATAAATATGATTGTGTAAATGGCTGCAACATACTATAAGATGAGATAGATTGAATTCTTGCCATGTTAAGATAAGCGAAACAAGCAATGCATTGATTATCCAGAAACATTAAACACAATAAATTATCTACAAACATAAACTGTCTTTCAGAACATGTCTTTGAACGTTAAAAAATAAATAGATTAATATTACGTTTATACGACACATTTCATTCAATTGTCAATTTCACGAATAAGAAAATTCGCTATTTATACGATATTTACAATTTTATGAAATTAAATTAAAGAAACCACTCTTAAACGAGGTGGCAACATGTAATAGTAAATATATATAGCAAACATTTTCAAATTAATTTATAATTAAATATTAAATATGATGCAGACTAATCCAAAAAAGGCTCAACTCGTCGAAATTGTGTTGTTTCCATTTTTGAAACTGAACAAAGTCAGCTCCAATCTAGAATTGGCGCCTATAGAGTTTCATACAATTCACATTTGTCATATAACACCACAACTATAAGGTGGTAGAAACTTATTCGCGAAATGTTTTCATGATAAACTGCAATTGACTTTTTTTTACTTTCCATGAAACATTTTCATGAATAACTCCATCGTATAAACGTACTATAAGATAATTTAAAAGTATAAATTGAGAGGAGCTCTTCCTTCAATTCGAATAAAGTGGCTAGCCCAGTGCAACTGCTGGAATGCTATTCGATGGACTATGTCAACCTCATTGAATAGCGCATACAGCTCGCGGTTCTAATAGAACCAAAAATCCGTTGGAGAATCTTGCTCAAAAACACTTCCAACACCGTTTCATCTGACTCAATCAAGGCCCATACCTCTGCGCCAAACAGTACGACCAGATGTATGAGCGTCTTATAGATCTTGATTTTCGTCTTCCAAGTACAGGCTTCTAATTTGCTTGCTTAGCCCAAAATAGCATCAATTTGCAAGCGTGATTCTTTGCCCGATTTCTCTGATGTTGTTGTTGCTGTGTTTTTCGGACCCAAAATAGTCGAAGCTTCTTACAACATTGAATTCAAATTCTCGAGCAATACCACATATTTTTGGAAGATCGAGCCCGAATGATCTTAATCAGAATACCTAGTGCAGACAGGGTGTCGCAAAACTTCGGTCGTATCGGTGTGTCGCAATCTGCTTTATAATCAGCAAATAGGTATTGTGTGTATTTGTTATATAATGTGAATATTTTCCGTGATCGATCTTTTTGATCTGAAGCCAAACTAATAAAGCCCTGGTATCAGTGAATCCGTATATGGCTTCATCCTATTACACAGAATCTTATATCTGATGAATAGGATACGAATGCCTAAACATATAATATGAGATAACAAACGCTCAGATACGTCCGATAAGAACAACGCTCACAGGACAGTTTGTCATAAGCATGGGAAAATTTATTTCACTATGCAACAGATAATTTAGGATCGTCGTCTGTGTAATAGTTTCTTCTACACGTTGGAATTTAACACTTTACAAGTGCAGCGTGTTTATTTAAGGTCCGCGTTGGTCTTAAAAGTTTCTGCTACGCGCCTGTTTCGTATTATAAATAGTTTAGTTTACGCTGAGTCCAACAAACTCAGCGATAGCAATTAAATAGTTTAAGGATACCATAAGTCTTATGAATAAAAAGGGAGCCGCTCGTTAGAGCGGATCAGTATTTAACATATGTTAAGCGCTTCATCGCCTCCTATTAGGTTAGAAAAATGACTCCCTCATAATCTCTGATCTCTGATTCCTATGGATCTGTAACCTGATTTCCATTTCTTTACATAAAGTTACTCTGGACTTAAAACATTAGGTCAGACGCTGGACCACTTGACATAATATTCGAGCTTCGTGGCTGTTAAGAAACCTCTCATCATCCTCAAACTCATGTCTGTCTTACTCCTTTTTTTTGCTTCTGAAAAAGGCGGAATTCGCTGATAGGAAGCGCTCTTCTCTGCAGCATTGCGACACTTCTCTACGTATCAAGAATTAGTCACAGACTTTGTATAACCAATGACCCCTTTGGATCCCTCTCCGTGGAGCAGTTGATATGTTTTCACTGCGGTCCTAGCCGATATTAGTACCACGTAACGTTCGCACGTCCAACACGCTCAATGCGTGTCTTCAGTCAGTCACACATAATGAATTTGATTGCGTGTAATTGTGAATGTTGAGGTGTTGAAATCTGGTGCTGCTAACTACCATGTCCCGACCAATGGCGAAGTCGATTAGTCTCTCTCCATTGTGTTGGCAGTGATAAATCAAGGCATCGTAGAATACATCATTAGCATTGTCGTCTTTCTCTTCGGTCGGGGCATGTGCACAAATCAGCCTTATATTAAAATATTTAGCCTTGATGCTTATAGAGGCTAGGCGTTAGTCAATAGGTGTGAATCTATAGTCCAGGCTATGAAGTTTTCTACTTACCACGAAGCCGCATCCAAATTCATGCGTACTCCCTTGATAGCTATAGTAAATGTCACAGTACGCTTCTTTAGAGCAGCCCTGTCCTATCTACTGTATTTCCTTGATTGCAGTCATGTCAGCCTTATATCTTTTGACAATATCAACTATCTGGATATTTGCACCAGATGGATATCATGCAATCGTGGTCCTTATATCGCTTGCGGGTGTCGTCTTTACAGGGTTATACCCGACGCTTCTTTTTTCTTTTCATTGGAGTGTTTTTTTTTACAGTGGTGGGTCCCAAGTCCAGCGTACTAACCCCTAATTAATGGAGATATTTTTCACCTTCTCATAGTTATCTCAGCTTCCAACGGCTGTTCAGAGGCTACCTAAGAGATATTTTGACCATTTTCTTTTTTGAATATTGCTGTTTGTTTGAAACTTGTGCTACATTTTACAGTGAAAACCAAAAATCCCATAAACACATAAAACGCAAAAATTTTGCCAGTGCTCCATCGAAGTATTATTCTTGCTAGCTTTTCTTTTACTTACTTTGGAACTAATTTGGGTTAAATCGTAGCTTTGTTATCGGCTGCTATACTATATGTCTGCACTATGTTCTGAGAAACAAGGCAGATAATTTGTTGTGGACTATATGGCAGTTTTTTATTAATAACAAAATAATATGAGGAATGTTTTAATACAGTGACAACGCAGCAAACACAGTCAAAGTTTTATGTGTGAAATGATTGAATGTATCCCACGTACTCATGCTGAAGATTTTCATGCTACTTCTTTAAAAATTTCCATTATTTTAATATGGAAAAGTTGGTGTTATGCGACATGTTAAGTAAACGACTTTGGCTCTTTGGTATATCCTATATGTTGGGCGAAAAAATGTTGGGTATAATATAATACTTTTAAAGTTAGAATTGTATTTCATTTACGTTGTATTTCATGTACCAGCTCATTGTCGAACAAAATTAGTTACGATTTTTGTGCTATGTTGACCGCTTAGCTTTAATTCTGCGAAGTCGTCGAGTAATGAGAGCAATGGATAGAAGAAGTTTGGTTCTTAAATTTTCGTACTCTATTGTTGGGAGCGCTATGGAAGCATTTCGGTCCATGATGCCCTGATTTTAGTTGCCTTAGTTGATTGAAGATCGTTCACAACAATAACCTTCGTCTTTCGAAGTTAATATCAAAAACCAAAAATACGGCCAGCAGAGGAGGCGATGCAGACTTTTTCTTCATCGCAAGCTACATGGTCGAGAAAAAACACTCTCGACATCTATCTTAAATAATCCAAAATAAAAAAAAATTTTCTCGTATAACAGTTAAACTTTTCAGAGTGCCAGATCTGCACAAGCCGGCAGAAAAGTGGTGCTGGAAAGGAAAATTTGATTTTTAAAACACAGACAAATAAATCCGCAATTTATTATATGTATAAATAAAAAGTTGTTAATACTACAAATATGATAAGGCATTTCGTTTTTAATTTTGTTTAGTTATGCTTTTATTATTTACTTTTTTTTTGTTGCGAGATTATGTGAATTTCTTGAAGGGATGCTAATATTCATGACAAATATTGTAATAGACGCCATTTTTTTTTTGTGTTGTGATTATAATTTGTCGTAGTGAAAGGGCTTTGCGGAGTTAGCATTTATGATATATTTGAGGCCATTCCGGATCTTTCGCATATTTAATTGTGATGAGCGGATTTTTGTGTATCGCAAACTTCATAAAATATTTCTGATTTAACTATTTTAGTGAATAACGTTGCTGCTAAAATATTGTGTGAACTCTTTAAGATATAAGTCGTTCCTTTATTGGCGAGTGTTCATTAACTACTGAGCCGCTCTAGTTAGCGGCTCCCTTTTTATTCATAAAAACTTATTCTATTTTTAAACTATTATAATGCTATCGCTGAGGTTGTAGGCCTCAGCGTAATCTAAACTATTTATAATGTAAAAAGACGCGTAGCAGAAACTATTAAACCAACGCGGACAAAAGGCTATTAAAATCGATATTGATCATAAATTAAGTCCCTGCACTTGTCAAAGTAGCACTTGACAAACGGAGAAGGAGTTATTAAAATCGATGTGCACTTGTCAAGTGTTACATACCAACGCTTAAATGGAGCTATTAAAAAGATGACGATTAAAATTACACACGCTGCACTTATCAAGTGCAGCTCTAATGCGTATGACAACTGCACTGTGTGTGCGTTGTTCTTATCGGAGAGAGTTTTGCCTCATATCACATGTTTAGGCTTCATGCCTGAAGATTCTGCGGGGGGCCAGAAAATATGACAGCCAGTAGTTGTTGCTTCTGAGCTCTCTTCATTATGATAGTAGTCTCAGCATCAACTTTTATGTATCGGCCGCAAAATCGGCTTCACATTTGGCACCGACTTTCTTTATATCAGCTGAAGTTTCGTCACCGGCATCAGCAGCATCTTCACTTTCGGCACCTTATCCTTGCTCACATCTGCAATAGTAGCGTCAGCATCACTCGTTTTGGTCGAATCGTCACCAACATCAACCTTCTTAGCTGGTTTCTTGCGACGCTTCTGTGGTGGACGCAAATCAAATATTTTCGCATCCTCGGCAGACAGCAAATGGTGCTCAATCGGCTTTAGCTGCTCGGAAGTGTAGGATTCCTTATTTGATGTAGCAGTTGTGGTCTTCTTTGGGACCATTAGAGCTGTACTTATCAAGTGCAGCTCTAATGCGTATGACAACTGCACTGTGTGTGCGTTGTTCTTATCGGAGAGAGTTTTGCCTTATATCACATGTTTAGGCTTCATGCCTGAACAGTCTGCGGGGGGCCAGAAAATATGACAGCCAGTAGTTGTTGCTTCTGAGCTCTCTTCATTATGATAGTAGTCTCAGCATCACCTTTTATGTATCGGCCGCAAAATCGGCTTCACATTTGGCACCGACTTTCTTTATATCAGCTGAAGTTTCGTCACCGGCATCAGCAACATCTTCACTTTCGGC